>CCAG010016009.1:0-25540 GCA_001077435.1 Glossina morsitans morsitans | reverse complement strand
ATAAATATTGATAGAAAGCATATTTACTACAAAACTACAAAGAAACGGAAATTGTGGATTAATTGAGATTTACAGCGTGTGGACAGAAAAACTTGTTCGAAGTGCATAAACCTTCCACATTAAGTCACTTGGAATTAAATAACACAAAAGATGAGAGAACGAATTGCGATAAGTTCACTTTTTACCGTAGATTGTCTCTCTGTCTGTCTATCTGTCTGTTTGATGGCTGTCAGTCTACGTACACTACGCTACACCATTTAAAATAATTTTTTGAAAGTGAGAGAAGAGTATTGCAAGAACTTTTTGGACTAATTGAACATAAAAATTTCAAACGGAAAAAGGAAATGATTTCCCAATGACAAGCAGATCGATTTGGTTACGTCTCTCCGTTTGTCTACCTTTAGAATTCGTAAAATTGCTTTAGATACCTAACAAGTCGTCTAATATATGTTTGTGTATATTGCGCAATTGAAACTGTCAAATGGGCGCACGGTAGAAGAAAACACTTAAATAAAACATTTCGAAATAATTTTGAAAATAGTGGATTGACATAAAAGAAATGTCGGTTTAGTTCGGCAGTTAAGTATGTGATTGAGTGTTCGCCGATTTTTTAGTAAAATGGAAGGAAAGGAAAGTTTCCGGCAATCGGTTTTTTTGCAACAGAACTACACCTATTCAAAGCTCCATAAAACAACGTTATGTGTGCTTTAGTGTGAAAATATATACAGTTGCGTACCTTGAAGATTGTGCTGTCAAACCAAGAAGTCAGTTTTATTCAGTCCATTGCAGCACCACTATTCCTATAGGCGACGTCAATTATTTGAAACCAGGAGCAGAGAAAATGTAAACGAAATTAGGCAAAAGAATTCCTATAAAACTTAGTTACCTTTGACGCATGCAAGATTCTGAATCCATTTAACATATTCTATCAACTATATCTTGCCTTATTCTTGAACTGAATTAATTACCACTGTTAACGGTTACAATAGATGCAAACCGCCTAAAAACATCTTTGCAAAAGATTAGAATCAAAAAAAATCACGTAAAAATCCTATAGTGGGACCCGGCCCACTATCACACATCCTGCGCCGCTTCACTTATGGGTGTAACGAACTTTCAAAATAAAGTCTTGTACGGGAAGCGGTCCGATCCGAGCTATTTTCCGTGGCATGCGTCCTTCGGCCATATGCAGGCTGGTGTACCTAACTTCATCAAAATATCTCAAAAATTTCAACCTGTACGTCGAATACAAAAAAACAAAACGAACATCCGGACAGACAAACTTAAATCGATTTAGAAAATGATCGTGAAGTGATTCTAAATTAGTAAGTAAAAGCCGCATCAATGCCAAGCTCTCCTTGGTGTTACATACCAAATTTACTGTCAATGTAGAAGATGGAGTGTTATATTATATAGTCCGTATAAAACTCGTTCTGATTCTGATCATTTACGAACGGTAGCGTTTCGATTAAGAAATGAAAAACGGACAAAAACCAATTTTTACTACCAAGAGCATTAAAGAGCCAGGCGGCTAATCCCAGAAGTAAGAAAGCGATACACGTCTTCCCGCAAGTCGTGCAAAGCCCTTATTTGAGAGAGGCACATAAACATTCCAAGGCTTTGCATTACTTCTAAGGTAGCTTGGCAAGCACGATCATTTCATGAATTTATCACTTTGGTTGTGGTAGAAGCTGTTATGGGCGGATCGTTATAAACTAATTTTTTGGAATCAAAATTAACAATAAAAAGCAAAGTGTCCGAGACCACAGACCACCACAGCCTACTGACCAAAAAACGGACATAACAAATAGGTTATTTAAATCCACTTGGAAGTTAATGTCTCTGAAGTGGGTTCCGGAGTGCTACAAAGTTAGTGCTTCCATATACGTATATAAATATAAATATAAGTAGAAGTAGAAATGGAAATGTACAGATAAATATTAACAAAGGTTTCACATTCGTAAGCTGTGAACCAAAGAATGTAAGTCAAGACAAAGGGCCAGAAAAGGAGAATGTGTTCGGAATCTCTGCAACGATTTCTGTATTAAATATTTGAGTATTGAACTTGGAAAAGCATAAATTTTCTATGGAAACACGATTTGTTGATGTATCGAGTATGTCTGGAGAAAGGTATTTTTTTTAACATAAAAAGTGAGAGAATGTTTTATCGACGTTGCTTTACATACTCATGTATTTAATACTCGTTGTGTACACATTTATGCAAAAACTATATGTCATGTATATAAAAACAAAGATTTTCTTTTTTGCGATTTGATCAGTGGTGTCTTTAATGCGTTAAAAGTTATTTCGAAGGCGTTGGTTTCCTTTATCTTCTTTGTTTTTAAACTTTTCGAACATCTCTGCCGATGTAACACAAGAGAGAATTAGATTTACTTTAAAACTCGTTCCCTGATAATGAAAAGCAGACAAGCGGGCGCGGAATGCAACATCGACTTCACATTTTGCGCTAATCGAAATATTTCCACGTTAAAGATTTTCAATACTTCCGAGATTTTACGAACTCAAAGCTGTAATGAGTGCATCCGTTATTCTGCATCTTACTTAAGCAAACTATTTTCTTTCAATTCTCTTCTAATAACGGTAATAAGAAAAGATTTTAACAAAACCTTTGATGTAATATGAAAAATGTTTCAAAGATATATTTATACAAATATTACGATTAAATTTTATTTTATTCGTGGTGGATAATGTTATAAGGCTTACTTGTAGCGATGTTGTTCTCTCTGTAACGGCTTCACATAAAGTTTCGAATATTAGCCAATCTTCTGGAGAATTTCCAATGGAATTCATGGCAGTTTAATATAAATAAATACTTCCACAGACACAGACAAATTATTTATTCTTTTTCTTTTTCCTAAGTATTCCTAAGTTTATTTATAAACACTTTTATACGCCGGCTGTGTAGGCGGGCTGAGTGAATGAAAATATGAATAAAAACGTGTTTTGTATTTGATATGTTTACGGTCATGTTTAAATGCGTTACCATGTGACGGTAAGCAGGGGAGAAAAAGAGAAGGTTCGCTTTAAGGTGCTTTTATTTTTATACCCTACACCACTTGTGGTATTAAACTTGTGCGGATGTATGCAACAAGCAGAACGATTTGAGACACATGCATTTTTTATTAAACCGATGGATTGAGAGTCACTTTCTGAATCGATTTAAGTTTGTCCGTTCGTCCGTCCATCTTATTTTCTTATGTTCAATCTACAGCACGTAGTTTTTGAAATGATTTGATACAATGCGGCACACTGCCGCGTTGCGGCCCAAGGACGAACGGACCACTTGCTCGACTACTTCCCACGCAGCGACTCACTTCGAAAACCCGTTACAAGTATGTTTACTTATTTAGTTTTTTATTTAAAAGTTTTCTAACACTATCATTATGCTAACAAAAAAAATTATTATGTGCTCTATAAAAGTTCTTAAGTGCTCTCCTTCTTCATATTATTCAAGGCATTCGAGACAGATTCTGAAACGGATTTAGTAACCTCCTGTATGTTGGTTTGGGCGTTTTTGAAAAAGTTCTGAAAAGGGAAAAATTATTATTTCTTTACTTTACTTTCAGTCTTTTATAATAAAAATTCTTTATGCCACAAATACCTGTAAGTCTTCGTTATTTAGAGTCTTCTTAAATTCATCCATTATTTTGTTTGCAAATTCGGAGAAATCGATTTTAGCCGAATCGCCTTCAGCAGGAGTATCGTCTCGACGTATACGAGCCATTTCGACAAGCTTTATCATTTCAATTTGGAAAAAATAATTAAAGAACATATATGTACAGATATACGTATCAGATATTCATATATATTTGTAAGGTTTTAAAAACTACCTGTAAACAACAGATAATCGCACACAAGGCAAAAATGAATTTCATAAACGCGACCATTTTTTATTTAATCAAATCAAATCAAATCAAATCAAAACGTTCGACTCTACTGTACGGCAATCAATAACTTACTAAGCAGCTCGATAGTCCTGCAAATCAAAAATCGTATGTTTATCTCGAAGTTTTTAGAAAATTGTTTATTTTCGAAAGAAACAAAAAAAAAAAAACACTTTCGATAACTTTATGAACCTCGCATGCATTATAGTCTACATTAGTCTTATCACTTTAAAGTTCTTTTGATGCTAATGACGGTAAAATAGGTTAAATATGTCACCCCATATGCGACTCGCACGCTTTACTTCTATACATTCAGAACTGGCACGCTTTACTTCTGTACATTCAAACCTGGCACGCTTTACTTCTGTACATTCAAACCTGGCACGCTTTACTTCTGTACATTCAAACCTGGCACGCTTTACTTCTGTACATTCAAACCTGGCACGCTTTACTTCTGTACATTCAAAACTTGCAGTAACAACGATTTCGCACTAATTTTCTAAAGTTTAAGGCTGATTGGGTTCATCGTTCGTTCGTTATTAGACAAATTGGAGAATTAAACTTCTATCCATTAGGTTATTATGGGAGTCTTTTTGTTGTCTTATGTTGCTCATGAAGTGTCTTTTCCAATATATTCGAGAATATTATTTTCAGTATCTGGTGTTATCCGTAGATGGGTTTTATGTTGTAATAGTATTATTATTTCGTGTAACAATGTCCTCGTATGTTGTTTAATACAATCATAGATGAAGAGGCTAGAAGATAAGAAACGCTTGGCATGCTTTTAGTCCATCGTTTTCATATTATTTTAATGCAATCCGCCTGAGTAGGCAAGAGTCTCGACTAGGAATTCAATGGTCGTGGGTTCAAATCTCAAGTGCGGTAGAGTGTTTATAATAATAATATTAATATTAATAATAATAAAAGCCGAAAGTCTTAGATGCTAGTGCTTTAAGATTAGTCTTAGAATTTATTCTCTGGCTAAATTTATAATAATAATAATAATAATATTTTAATGCATCACATTTTCTTAGGTCTGGAAGCGCTTTTATGAGAAACTACGGCAAACATAGGTAAGTGGAGGGCTTCAAAATATTCGGCCTTGTGACTGATTTACGACACATACACCCGAAAATCCCCTCTATAAAGTATCAATTACTCCTGAGTTCATTTTTACTTTTATAAAATCAAAAAAAAAAAAAAAAATTCAGAATTTATATGTGGCTTACGACGAATCCTGTGCGACCTACTGCCAACGAGAATTTTTAAATTTATGAAATAGTCGTAAGGAGAATGCAACATTCATTCAACCTAAAAATCATATCTACAAGTTTCACGGTTGTATGGTAACCGCGGTAATAGTCCCTTAGCACCATTTAGTTGAATTTATAGATTCATACTGTACATTTAAGCAAATGGTGTGCATACCTAGAATTTTGATAATCTGAAAAGCTGAAGAAGAAAACATTTGACACCATGTTAATGCTTACAAAAACCGTTGAGAACATACTGCTTCTAGTAGGTAAGAAATGACTGCAAACATTTCATAAACACTTAAATGTATTTAAAATATATCAACGTTCACATGGCATACACTTTCAAATAATATGTATAGTCGTTCCATAAGAGCGAACGCTGCGAAATTCAATAATAGATAAGCTAACGAAGCTTACGCTAGAAGTTTCCAACAGGTAAGACGCATCCTTCTGTTCATGCGTGGACCACTGCTACTCAGTTCGGCTGGCTGTTCTAAAGTGGACCGATCCGAACAATTTTCAATAGCGTTCATCCTCGGACCGAAGCACGCCAATGTGCCGAACTTCATCAAATCATCTGTAGGTTGAAGAGAAAGACAAGACCACAAGACGGGCAAACAAAGCCTACGTTCAGAGTCACCTTCTGAATCGATCGGTATAATAAAAGCCAAGTCTATCGCAAGTCCCTATCGCGCAAGCTTAACGCCTTCTTCCACCATAAGCGGAGTGGAATCTATGCAAAATTGTGTTCCTTTTCAATATTCTGACTTTACTTAAGCCAGCTAGTCTATAGATCTGTTCTAGTTTTGCTTTTAATATTACTGGTTTTTTATCTTGAGCTGCTCGATGCAGCACTACTAACAATTAACGACTTTCCTCAAGATATTTTTAAAGACACAATTGTTTTCAGATTGAGAGATTTTATAATTAACGAGGCCTTATGTCGTCAAGCGTCAAGTGAGTGTAAAAGTGGTTCAATCCAATCCACTGCTTCCTTGGGCCAAAGCCTGATCGTAACAAATTTCATCAGAACATTTCAAAAATTGCTATGTGCAGGCCTAGGCAGACCGATAAGCTTAAATTTTATTCTGAATCCATCTAAGAAGAGGTAATCTCAAAGCTTTTTCAATGTTACACTTACATATGTACAAGCTTAAGATACCCTACACAGCTAGTAGTGTGGAATGTGGCTTTACATGAATTTTTAGAAATTTATGATGAAAGTCGATTCGGAATGACATATAAATTATGCTGTGATTTTACCAAATTTGAACGAAGTCGCTTCAAGCTTCAGATTCCTATGAGCTGTAACTGTTTACATTGTACAACGTAGGTCCTTTGCTGATTCGCAATTTAGTTGGCATTTTGCATTCTCAAGTTGAAAAATGCAAAGCAAGACTTAAACTATTTAAAGATTTTTAAAAACCACATGCAAATTTATTTTTGATATCGAATAGTATTTAAACCTTAAGGTTGTTTTTTTTTTTAAATTAATTCTTGTGGCTTGCCTTTTATCGCAGAAAATTTACTCTTTACTCTTCTTTCTGTTGCCTTTGCGGCGCTTTAAAGAGTATTTGGAGTAGATTGCCCGGTCAACCTATAGACGAAAAGCGATAATCGATATTATAGTTTAAACGTTTGACGAACTTACTTGATAGACCACTGTGGCTCGTTCAAATCGTTTTATTTCCAACGCCTTCCTGGCAGCAATTTCTTCCGCAAATCTAACTATTTGCTCGCTTAAGAATTTTTGATGATCCACGAGTTTTGTAATTTGTTTTTTGTTCACTCTTATACTAGTTTCGATCTTTTCCAATTCTACGTCGTATAGTTTTTGAAAATGTATAATTAAATCTCGAAATCTCTGCAAGCAAAGGACGCGCATATTAGTGTGAAATACCATTGGCAATATTCGTTTGCAACCTGAGTTTCATTGTAGATCACATCTACAATGTTGAAGCCAACGTCCTCTTCCGTCTTACTTGCTTGCAATGCTTGCGAGGTGCTCTTTACATAGGATTCTTGAAGTATATCACTTTTCAGTTGCATTTGGTTAACTTTGCTTCGATACCAATTCAGTTGATAACGAATTTCTATTGCATCAAATACTGCAAACAAGAAATACTGTGCATCAAAACTTTTCTCTCGTATTATAAATCGAGTGTTTATGTACATCTTTCGTTGGTTTCATTTATGACTGGTAACACCGCGGGACCCCACGCGACCATTAAAAAATTAACATACTCAAATTCCTTCGTTTTGTTTGCGTGCACTTCCGCGCATAAGTCCTCGGCTACTGTCAGATATCTTTGAACATCACTGCTCATATCGTAAATAGAAAAAAAGGATAAACACAATATTTGCACAGAAGGCGATTACTAATAGCTTACATGAATGGACCCCAAAGGTATTTATCAAAGTCTATGGATTTACCATCCACTAGAGCATACATAGCCTTAAAAATAACATCCACTAATCTGCTCACTTCATTTAAATCAAAGTGTAGCTTGACTCGCTCCAATAAGGCTTCGCCGAATTCCCACATCAGAAGATCGATCCACACATGTTTGAAACGTCGACGAGCCAAAAACTTTTCATATGACCAACTGTACACACCCCTTGACAGCTCAATACCTATTTCAATATCACGCATCGGGGGATCCAAATTCCATACAATTTTTAAACGATTGGTCATCGTGTATTCCAAATATTGCATTGCCATCCTCTTTATATAATCATGTTCAAAAGTGGACTTGGACTTGGTCGTCTTAATCATACCTGATCAAGTGAGTTTATAAAGGAATAATCGAACTTTAGCTATTTATTCTCTTACCTGTACTTTTAACACGCTGTAGATCAATGCTGTCCCTAATAATTATTGTTGTGAATTTTTTACGCTATTTACCATTAAATTATATAATTTTTCAATATGCATGTGCCTGTCACTCGTTGACCATAACAAACAATCAGCGGCTTAATCCAAAGCTTAAAAAATTGCTTTCTTTTAAGAATAAAAAAAAAAAAAAACAAAAACGTTTTCTTGCTAATAGAAAAATTCTAAAATGATTTTCGAAAAACTTCTACAAAAGGTAGCGTGTCAAAAAGACATATAAAATGAAAAGTGAAACGGCAGATTACATGCCACATCGATGCACAGTTTTTTCTCTAACGAACCGTATAAATTACCCCGAATGTAATCAAAGTAATAAACTTGCGCTGAAAGTCTTCCTTAATCTCAACTTTTCTGAATTCCATTACTATGAGTTAACTACTTTCATAGCGTAAAGGAGACCGCCTATTATTTATACCACCCCGTACCCAGTTTCTTATAATTGAAATGAGCGAATGAAATAAATGCCATAAGTAATGTAAGAAGATTATGTTCGAGTGCGACCGAGTCTTTCGTACTCATCACACGGGACTCATTTTCTTGGCCCATTTTTAATACGAAACTGCGTGCAAGAGCTTCCAATATCTCTGCCACCTTTGAGGTCGACAACGGATATGCTTACCTCCAATCAAAAATTGACGTTGATATAGTTCGTGGGGTAAATGAATGTACCCCCATTTTTGATATGTAACGGATATAAAAAAGATCTATAAAATACTAGTAGTGTCCCTTAAGTAAAATAGCAACTAACTGAAGTAACTTTTTAGTAGAAACATGTTTTCTTACAAAACTTTCTACTGGCGGAAGACTGTGTAGAACGAACACCATTCGCGATTCATTACAGTTGTGGGATGCGGATGAACAACATGCCTAGCACTCTCATCAACTCTAGAAAAATAAGATAGAAAAGTATGTAGTGTATGCTGACTACGCTATTTAACTGAGTAACATCCAAATCGTGGGCAATATCACCACTAAAAGGTCATCGTAGTCACGTTAATATATCGATACGAAATTCAACTATCCAAACGTTAAGAAAGGTATCGTGTGTATCGAGTAGACATATTTGGCGTTCGTAGATCAACCAGACATTGGAAGGGTATAAAAACAAAGAATTTTATTCTTTATATACCTTTCCTGAATTCTATTCGGAATTGGCAAATAAAGAAACGCAGGGGATAGGGAGAGAAGAGAGGAGTTATGAGCAGTTACCCAAACTACCCCGCGACAATAAGAGTACAGCTGTGTAGAATACGGTTTCGATGCAACAGGGCAAGAATCAAGTTTCGTGAAAGGAAATGAATGAATGACGAGCACCTCCAGACCGACTTTGAACAAGTAATAGAATTTAATTTTCCTAATGCTTGTAGTACTTGTATTTTCTGTCTGTCATTTAACTTTCGAACGCCTTTCAACATTCATTATTTCAGTTCAGTCTTTTTTTTCCGTTTTCATATAGTTTTCAGTATATTTTCAATACAAGAAATAAACGCCTTTCGTTATAGGAAGTTTAGAAATTTTATTGAGCCCCTTTTCAGTAGTGTAGTTTTACAATATCTAAGATATTTAGCGGTAAATGGGGCACGTAATAGTTGGTCCTTGTAGTTCGCGGAGACGACCAAAGTCCGATTATGATTTCGATGCTTTTCGGCAGGAGCTGAGGGAAGGGTCCCACCTCGATCGCCTAAAAATAGAATGGTTTTTTAAATTACTTAATCAACGCCTACGTTTCGGTTATTTGAAATTTTTCGCTGTCGAACGTGTTGAGATAATATTCCGCCAACAGTTGAGCATTTTGAACAAAACGAATAAATGCAATTCAAATGAAAAGGAACCGGGCGAAGAATTGACTCATGGCATTTTTAGTTGGTCGTTGGATAAGTTCGTGGAACGTCGTACATTACGTAATTTTGTTTTTATTGAAGTTTTGAAAAAATTTTCGGAAAATTGCTTGGATAACTATAAATTTCGATGCGATTTAAAAGAGTTGCTTAACTTGGTAAAGCTCGTATTCGATGGCCTATATTCCGAGATGTCTGATCATAGTTTGGATATAGAAACACACACTGAAAAACCCATTCTGTAAGTATTCAATCATATTCAATCAAGCTTGCGTTTCATTCAAATCTATTTATGCGAATCTGCCTAACAATGCAGAGATGCTCGGGATTTGTTAAAGAAACAGCAGAATATAGAAAATGAATACAAAAAAAATAAACGTACATTTACTCAATTGTTTAACGCACAATTACTAATGAGTCAGAGGCAAAATCGTCAAAGTCACGTGGCTTTGAAGTCGAATTTGGAGACCAAGATACTGTACAGTCACTGTAAGTATAAAAAAGAAAGAAAAAAAGTACACCCAAGCCCGATATTTTATAAAATTTCTAACTACTGTAAAGTGTGGGATCCGATCGAGAGACGCTATCAATTGAATTGGTATAGAACCAAGTTACATCAAACCCAACTAAAAATGGATAGCATGCAAAATTACTTCAATTCGAGCATTAGCACGTTCATGAGCCAAACTGTAGACGAAGAACGTTGCAGTAGCAGCTGCATGGATTTCTTCTACACAATGAACGAGAAATTGAAGCGAAACATTCAGACTATGCAAGCAAACTATGATGCAGACTACGAGGTAGCCGAAAATAAATTAAACCTCAAGCGTATGCAGATCGAAAAGCTAAAGGATCAGCAACGTGAGCAGCACGAGCAAATTCTTCGATTTCATGAGGAAATTGAGGCCATGCGTATACGTGAATTGAAAGCACAGGAAAGACAGGAACGAGAGGAAGCCGAAAAATTGAAAGTAAATTTAAATGCGATTGAGGACAAAACACTTTAGATATATATAAGAAATAATATTTATTTTTTACTAGTATTCAAAGGCTGGGGGAGGAAAGAAGGCGAAACCGCAGAAGTCTGGGAAAAAGAAGAAATAAGTCTAACTTAGGAGACATTTTTTATATAAAAGAATTATTTTACATAAGTTTATTTTCTAGGAGAATAAAAAACTTTTGTCCAAGCAAAAAACACAAAGGCAGTCCAATGATTTTATTATACATTTACTTGATATAGTAGCTCTCCTACCGAAACTTGAGAAATTAATGAAAATTTCAATAATTTACTTGCGAATAAATATTTCAATTGGGAAGTCCGTTCGCTTTAGTCGAAAAAAATGATTCAAGAAGAAGCGCACTCTGAAAAGAGTCTATAAAACTTATGATGAAACTTGCTCAAAGCTGAAGTGAGTCCTAGTGTAGGAATGATAGAAAAACTATACTTTTTTACTTTCTTAACAGAAAAATGATAGAAAATCTATACTTTTCACTTTCTTAACAGAAAAATGATAGAACTATATATTCAGGGAAGCCGTAGGAGGAGGAAGAGTAAGGCCTAGTTCTTCCAATGTGTCTTGCCGTTGCAATATGCAAGAACGGAACGAGCTTGAGCCATTGGAATGAGTATACATGCGTCGACAAAGACATAACCAACATCGACGTCCAATTTTTCTAAATGTGTTCTACGTAATTAGAGCCAAACTTGGACTTGCAAACTTCAGCCGACATTATAGAATTTTTTAAGAAGTACAATAATGAAATGGAACATAACCAGAAATATGTATATACATAGCGTGCGTGAATATATTTGAATTTGAATTTCAAATGCATTAACACAACACATTATTTTAACTTGTTAGCTTAAGCATGTGATGTAACAGAGCACAACAGTGTAGTAAGTTATGTAGAAAACCTACTAACATTCAGTCCATTGGGCATAATTTTTTACGGTTGTATTAATTTACAGCTGCCTATGGTAATCAACATTCTCTCATTCGATATTCATTTCTAGTTTACACCCTGTTCACTAACAGACGTTTTCTTGTTTATATTAATTTAAGGTTACCCTGTAAACTGTAGGAATATTTCTTCTTTTTACATCGTATCGGATAATAAATAATTTTATGTCCATTACAGCAACAAGAAAACAAAATCAAGCACTTCGACGACAAAAATGGTAAATAAATTAATAACAAACCCTTTATTATATATAAGAAACTACTTTGATTTGACGCCTTTGCACGGAGCAAGAACAAATAATAATTTTTTTTTTGCTTTCTCTCTCTCTGTTTTCAGTTAACCTGCTGATGTTAATGACCATAAAGTAACGTGTATTTATAAATAAGAGAAATAGTCAAAAAATGGCAAAGCAGTCGTAGCAAAGTCTGTTAAAATGGCAAAGCAGTCGTAGCAAACTCTGTTAAATTGCAAAGCCGTCGGCTAAAAATCTCTTAAATTAAAGAAATGTATTTGTTGTATTTATTTACGCCTATGTGAATTGCCGCGAATAGAGAGAAAGAGTCTATGGACTGGTTTTCCCACGTGTTAAAAACTTTCTTTACAAAAAGCAAGCGCTTGTAGATTACATATATATATATATTTATTATATATATTATATAATATATTTTAATATATTTTATTATTAATTACTTTTTTCTCCCAGTTTCAAGCTTTGATGGTTTCGATGTCGAATGCGTTACAATATATTATACGAGTGCAACAAACATAGAGAGTGCCTGTGCAGGGGTGACTAAGAAAAACATGCAGAGGGTATTCACTTAAAAGCACACAGTTCTGTGTGTGTTTGCGCATACAAAGAAACAAAGAGGTTGAAAGAGCAACCAATTAATACAAAAAATTCCAGATATTTTACTAGCTCTTACTTTGGTCCAATTTTTTGAAACTTCTTCGATGTAACGATTGTCGTGAAATTTTTAGCATTTTATAGCGGAAATGTATGAAGAATAATAAGAAAGTTTAACAACAAAACTAATTACGCGAAGTCTCTTCACGATGTGGTTTCCCTTCTATGTAAGAGCTCCCATGAAGGGAATCGATGCACACCAGACATAATTTTTGATATTTTATTACCAAATTAATAATAATGCATTTTAATGAGTTTTAATAATAATTAATTTAAGATTTACTTTAAGAGTCATTTGAACTCGACTGCCATTTGTTTTAGTTGAGTTTCTGTATAAGTGGAATAAATAAATAAATAAATACATAAATAAATTGGAGGAAGTTGTTCTCTTATTGATTTGATCGGTAATAAAATCATGCTTCTCTTTTTTAAGTTGTAAAGAATAGTCTTTTATTAAATTTGTAAATAGTATTCGGTTGTAAAATCTTTTATTTTGAAATCATATGAAAAGGGTGTTCGTTTTTCGCTAACATTAGAAAAGGATGTGTTCGAAAAGCTCGGAAAATTGTTGGCAGTTTCTGACCAAAAGATTACAAGAGCGTTTAAAACCTTGATTTCAAGCTTGTAGACACCCGTTTTGAAAGTACAGGTTGACCGCTTAACTGTCGTACTTTCTAAAGACAATTATAATAAGTCAACGAGATCCCTTAAAAGTGATAGGAATACATATATATATATAGCATCTTGAGGGAAACAGTGCAATTTAACCACAGGTTTATCAACAGTTATCTAGACATTTAATAAACGGCGAGATCCGCTTCATAACTACAGTGGGAAAAAATTAGGTCAATACAGAAGATAAGCAGAGATTAAAATTAAAATCAATAAATGGCAAAGAAGGAGAGCAGAGAGATTTAAGAATTGTGTCAGCGAGGGCACGAAAAATATTTTGTAAGCATTTTAAATCCATTAAAAGTATCTTGACATATATATAAAATTTTAGTGAAAAAACTCGTGTTATCCGTACACATCTTAGGAAAGTCACTCTTGTTTAGCAGAGTTCATAATTGTCTAACTGATATGCGGTCATGATGCGCAATTAAGGGCAGACGTTGGAAAAGTGCTGCAATGCAAGTCCTCCTTTAAGATATTATTTGTAAATAGACAATTTATTGTAACGAAACAAATATAATCCTGAGTAACTGCATGAAAAACTATTGCCTAAAAGTATGCACAATCTAAGTGAAAAAAAAAAGGAAAAGCAAACTAAAAGAACGTAAATAATACATTAGCACAACTCAAGGCTGCTAAATTAAAAATGACAAAAAAAGGGAAAGAACAAAACAAAAAAAAGTGTGGAACAGTATATTAAAGAGAGAAGACGTAAAGACAAAAGGATTAAAAAGAGTTGTTAACCGTTTTCTTCTTTGTAAGTCCAGAAGTAAGAATGTTAACGACAACTAAAAAAAAAAGAATAACGTCACTTACATAGATTTCTGCTACAACTTCGATGGATCACAACTAACTGATCCTCAAATCCCTTTTCCACTGCATTTTTGTCTTTTTATTTGGTTCGTAGATCTGCCGAATAATACCTTATTTCTATTGCCTTTGTTCTATACATAAATGGGGTTCCGTCCGTCTTTCAGTATTCCTTACATGATGTAAACGATGTATCTTGACATTTGTGCAGATGTAAAAAAGTAACTCTTTTAAAAATTCGTTTAACACCTTACTATGACATCGCATTTTATTCAAAAACTTTTATGGCTTGATGTAGTGGACTGTATTTTAAACTAGTATTAAAAGGCGTGATGATCTACGCATTAACAAAAGATGATCAATGACTAGGAGTAATAGCTGCTTATTAGACTATCTTCTTGCCAATTCCAAATACAATCAGAAACAATTTTAGCCTTTTTCGTTGGAATACTAAACTATAATTTTTTAATGATTCGTATTGAAATTGTTCTACTTCGGAAGCAAGTTTGTATACATTGCAACTGGCATGCTTTGTTTTTATACATTGCAACTGGCATGCTTTGTTTTTATACATTCTGCAACGGTTTTTCATTTTATTATATCTCAAACGATGAAATCGGTGATTTGGGCATAGTAGCGGAGCAATCAAGAATGGTGTTTTATGTTTTATAGGAAAGGATTCAAAAAATTGCCCCATCCGACCCATATCTCTCAATTTACAATACTGAAATACTATCACTTAACGATTGTTGTCGAAAAAAAAAATGAAATGGTGGGAATATCTCAGAAATGGCTAGTTATAGATTGAATATAAAAATACGTGAGCATGCAAGAGCTAAAATATATCATAATATGTCTAGATAGAAAACGCCAATATTTGGTATTCACCATTTATTGTGTTCATATACACTAAAGAGTGCGGAATGTCTCCATCGTCTCAATCTAAATAAATAAATAAAAATCCGATTTATAAATTTTGTTACCAAGAAAGCCATGAAAATATTTTGAAAAGCATATATACTTCGCAATAATGTAAACTTAATATACGCTTGCACCACAAGCGGTACAGGGTATAACATATAAGGGTGTTAAGGTCGACTGAAGCCGGTCCAGACATACCTTTCACAACTTTGCTATTCCTTATTATTTTTCTGATAAAAAACTATACTTTGTTTCCAAGTAAGGACATACCTTTTACGGTAGCAATTATATTGAAGAAGATCCGGAACGTAGACCGACCCAAATTTAACAAAATTAATCTTCAAGGGGCTTTCTACCATTCACCTGCTTTCGCCTTGATATTCCACAAATTCTAACCTCTTCTTATATAGAGATTCGTTTTTCACAACAACCCTTGTATGGGTGAGATAAAAAATAGGCGTACTTGTTTCAAAATTAATGCAGTTGATTTTTATGTCCAACTACTACTACGGGCGAATTCTCACGTAAAAATATTAAAAAATAAGATTCTTAGACTTCCCTTTCATAAGAAAATCACATCGGGGTATATTCAAAACTCAGCCATCCATTCAATATGCCAAAATGCTATCACTCAATTAAGGAATTTTGAAAATAGCAATTTCCTTGCATATGTTTTTATATGTGTCCGATCAAATCCAATGTCTCTGAGTCAAAGCGGATCAGCGTATTAAATTTCATTAAAATATGAACAGATATCAGACAGACTATGCTTACGTCAATTCAAAGAATGAATTTAAAGCGATCGGTATAGTAAAAAGTGAGTCCATCTTAAGCCCTTCTAGGTGTTACATACATTCGCTCAAACTTAATATACCCAGTACCACAAGTGGTACTGATCATGATAATCGTACACTATGCCATGAAAATCCTTTAATATCATGGACACATTTGATTACGCGATCATAAAATTAAAAGGCACATCTCACTGAAACCAACATCCACTCATTTTTGTCTAAAATAGATGCAACAAAGTACTTTTGTTCCAATTAATAAATAGAAAATTATAATCAAATTTATTTATTCACAATCAAGTGAAGTCAAAAAAGTGCCTGTAAGTTCTAAAGAAGTATCGCTACATCCTAAAAAAATATCCTTAAGTCCAAAAAAGTACCCCGAAGTCCTAACAAAGCATCTCTAAATCAAAAAAGTACCACTAAATGCAAAAGAATTCCCCTGAGTAGGGCTAAGTCCAAAAAAATACTACCAACTCCTAAAAATGCACCGTTAAATTCGAAAAAAGTATCTCTAAGTTTAAAAATGTATCTCTAACTTCTACAAAAATACACCTGTGTCCAAGAAAAGTATCTCTATGTCTTAAACAAGTGACTCTAAATGCAAAAAGCACCTCTAACTCCTAAAAATGTACCTCTAAGTTCAAAAAAAGTATCTCCAAGTCCAAAAAAGTGTCCCTTTTTCCTAGTGTTCGAAGAAAAGTACCGCTACGTGCTTCTAAATTATTTTTAATATAAAAAATTATTTTTAAGCCAAAGAAAAGTATCCCAAATTGTTCCCAAAAATAACTGTAACAAGACTTTCGTAATTGTTCCGATTAGTAAATAGGAAAAATTATAACAAAATTTATTTATTCATAATCAAGTGAAAAAATTCATAGGACGCAACTAATAATTTAAGCTAATAAATTTTCAGTGGCATTCTAGCGTTATGACTAGTCACTAGTCGTAGATGAAACAGATGTATTTTCTTGTATCTGGTATTCCAGAGCAATAAAACTCTCCGATATTAATTTTGTTGTAAAAAAAAAGATTTTTAAATATCGTATTAAAAATCGTAATAACGAGAGCCAAGCCTCTGTCATGCTGCTTAGAAAAAGGCTGTTACGTTAGCTAAATCAAGCGAAAATGTGAAGCGCTCTTATATTTATCGCACACAGTACCACCATAATTACAGCGCTCAATATTTCTATGTAATGAAAGCGTTTTTCTTATTACGTCAACTTTGCATGAAAGGAATAAATTGTCGTCAATTAACTGCAGCGCATCTTACGCATGCCGTAGTACGATTTAATGCTTACAGCAAAATGAGCCAACATTGTGTTAATATTCCTCTCCTTTCTTATAAACATATATATTTTTTTATACATTTACTTGCGCTCAGTGTTTTATGCGATTGAAAGTCGAAATAAAGTAACGTTTCGTACCGCAAACGAGTCAGCAAAGGGCTTGCAACACGGAGTCACGCATTCAGAGGGCCTGTTCACTATGCTAAGCTTTTCTGTACTCCTAATGAAATTTCTAATCGCTGAAACCTTCAACCCTAACGGCCTTAAGGCCAGACAACCAACCGACAAACATTAAAACAATACAAACCGGCGGTCTGACCAGACACGCAATCAATCAGCCTAAATAATGAATTAAACAAGCAAAAGAAGGTATCTTCACATGCTTGGTTGTCATCGTTCGGACACAGTGACTTTGTTAGCTGAAACATGTTTTAAAAAGTTCGTCTCTACGAAAAGTTCCATCAATAAAAATTCATTAAACTGGACGCGAAAGCAAAACGTAAAGATATCACGCACACAAATAACACGACACACTACTAACTAACAATGTGGTACATGCAGAACATGCAGACTGACAAACAAAGTATTGTGCGAAACATTGTGCAAAAGGGTTTCAACTAAGTACATTTTTTTTGTTTCTTTTGCTCCGTTCTTTTACTCTTCTTAGCAAGTCACTTGTTCTTCTTGTATTTTATTTTCACTGATGCAGTTGTGTGTTGTGTGCCTTTTTTCCAACTATATACAATATATATATATATATATATGTGTGTGTGTGTGTGTACGTGTGTATGTATATACATGTAAGCGAACGTAAGGGCCGCCATGAATACAGATGCATAACGCTTATGCTGAATTGTTGACGAGTATACGGTCGCCCATGCAAACATAAATATGTTGGTTTCTTGTGTTCCTCATACACGCTAAATATTCTGCTTGCCTATTCACTTATGTTTGCTTACAAATCTGTGCGACATGATGATGTCATCAGTTGATGCAACATAATAATAATAAAGAACATATTTATTTATGTACGTGCAAAACAAAAAAATATAACTAAAACAATACGCGAGACGTTGTGTGGCAAGTTTTGATCAGGGGAAAAAAAGGATTCTTAAGTTATTCTCCGTGCATACGACTCCATCCATCGATGAGAAAAAGGAACGAATTCTCGTTGGCTGGTTATTGTACATATATATATTATTTGTATATACATATATATATGTATATATATATGCTCGCATATTTTTCTCATTGCATAAGGTCATACAACCCTCTTATATGTATGAGTATATGTATGCGCACAATTTATTTTTGTTTCTGTTCTTTTTATCAAATCATCCACTGCTGCTGCGAATCATAACATACCAACATTTGTGGTATCTGCTGTTCTACACATCGTAAAAGTTGTTTGTTGTGCATTCCCTTCAGATATATACCTATACATAAGTATATATGTATATTTATATATAGATTGTTGTTTGTGTTGTTATTGTGTTAAAAGCGGAAAAAATCAATTTGTTCTCATGACTGGTGTTTGTATGCTGTTCGCCTATTCCCTAACACCTATGGAAATGTTGAAATTTCACATAGAATTCCCACGGCTAAAATTTTCCCACAGTGTGTATTAAATAAAACAAAAAAAAAAAAAAAGAAAAGGAAAAACGAGACAAAGAGAACCAAAAAATGAAAAAAAAGCGAAAACTGAAATCAACAACAAAAGTACTATGAGTTGCATTCTATGCATAACGCAAACTATCAGAAACTACAAGATAACAACAACAAAGGTGCTGCAAAGGGATACAGAAACGTGCATGTATGTTATAGGCGAACTTTCGGGATTTTATACTAACCACTAAGTAGCGTCTTTTTTATTATTGTGAATTCCAAAAATGAAATCTTAATTTTTTTTTTTTTTTTTTTTTTGTTGGTTACACGCGTGAATGCTGCATATGTCGCAAAGGAGGCTTGTGTATACGTGTATGCATGCACACATATGAACATTATGTATAAATGCATATAAATATATTTACAACTACCCCAGAATAGCTCAGAATGTGTTGTATGTAAAAGTGTGTGCGTTTATTCATGAATACTTTATATATATAAAGGATGTACGTATATGTGTGCGTAAAAAAAAAGAAAATATTAAATACAAAATAATATAGTAACAATGGCAACCGAACGTTTTTGTTGTCAATGCCTCTGCCTATGACTGGCGGTTAGCTCTCCGATCTAGTAATGCAGCGCAGTAGCTTCATTTAATGCTGCACGCTGCTTGGAACGTGAACGACTGTTAAGACTGAGCGTAATTCACGTATTTCAAATCTATTGCAAACGATCGATACGTCTCCGTTATTCGGCACACAGACAGATTCCATTCAGTTCTTGTGATACCATATAGTCATGTACTTAACGTACCCATACTACCGATGATGCGTTGCATAAGGCGTACATCCCATTCAGACGATCGCTTAAACGTTGCAGTAGTTTGCTTTGTGTGCTCTTCTTCTTCTTCTTCTTCTTCTGCTTCCTTTATGATAACAATTTTTCCCTACAATCAAGGAACTTGATATAAGGCCTACTACTACCAGCAGCTTTTAAGTTTGGTTTCTATGCATGCGCTTGTGAAAAAAACTCATAATTACAAACAATAGCCGCCAAGAGATAATAGCATCTGTCGTGTATATTATTTGATCAGAAACAGCGTTGATACACAATACTCAGCTTTGTGTGGAAAAATGCGTATGAATTAATCTTACAAAGCGTTATGAACGTTATATTCATTTCCATTTAAACGCACAAAAGAGCTCTTGTTTTTCTATACAACACGAAACTTTGTCTACAATGTTCAAGTTTTTTTTCCTTTTTCTTCTTCTTCTTCTTCTTATTTTTATTATTATTATTATTATTATTCATGAATCATGAAGTTTGAATGCTTTCGATTTAATTAAAAGATTATGATGTAATTTACTTACAATTGTGTCAATTCGTACCAACGCATAAAAAAATATTCTTTAATTCTTTGCTTAATTGAATCGAAGCATTTAAATTATTAACAATGATCGGCATGAATGACAGTTTGTCTTAATAAAAACTTCGTATAAACTGGAGCCGAACGTATGCGATTTTCTCATTCTTTCATTAGATTGATGCCACTCTCTATTTCCTTTTCTTTCCTCTTCCCTATCGTTGGTCATATAAAAAAAGCCTAACAATTTTTGTCTTCGCCTTATTAGGAGCTGAATTTTTTCCTATTTTGAGATTAGGCCCTGGTATACCTACCCTAGAACGTAAAACTACTGCAGTGTAAAAATGTTCAAATATAGGGAGCTAAAGCTACTCAATGAGAACTAGCACTCAATGCAAAAAGCACTACCAAAGTTAGTTAGGCGTTCCAAGACTGGTAAAGAAAAAGAATTGAAAGGGAATTTTTAACAGTAGCTGGAAAGGCAGAAAGATGTTGACGTCTTTTTTTTTGCTAAAAAAAGTCAATCATTTAAACGACATCTGCTCTGTACGATGGTATACACGGGGCTCAGGAAGAAGTGGAGGAAGAAGAATGGGTGGAGAAGAGAGCAGTGCCGCTACGACAAACCGCACCGATATTCGAATCCGAATATCGACTTGGCACAACTCCTACCTACTCAGCTACACGACCGCCTAATGTGACATAAAATGAAAAATGTGTGTGCTGCTATAATCCGAAGAGCAAAAAAATCGTGGCGCAGGCCGACGGCGAAGTGTTGTTAGACCCAAGCATAATTATCTCCTTCTAACTAATGCTTATTTCAATCAATGAATTATGGCTTTCCTGAACAACGCTTTCATTAGTAAGATGATCATCTAGAAATGAGTCCTTTCGCCATCAAACGTGTTTTCCTTTCGGAATAAATATTCTGCTACAGGGACGAGGAGAGAGCGACTAAAGGTAGACAATTACAGTGTGAGTGACTATTTTTTCAATTTGCGTTCAGTTTTATTAAAAATCTGCAAGAAGTCAATCAAAGTCATTTTTCTTCAAGTTTTATTTTCCGATCACATGAAAGATAGATCCTTCAATCAGCGTTTATAAAATACATCGTACAAAAATGTTAAAAAGGTCGCCTATACTTGTAACACATATAATACGCCGGTCAATAATTCCCGAGACGACCTAAGAAAAGCTTTTTGTGCAATATTCGATTTTATTCAGGAATGATGCAGTCAATCTAATGCTTCTTCAAAATATCAACGCTTTTCTTAAAGAGCGACGTCACAAAACTCTCGAAGTACATCTCAATTGACTCAATTCTTCCATATTTTTTGAGACTTATCATCCGATAATAGTTGAGAGGAGTAGATCAGAAGAATACGATAGTTTGGGCCGGAAAACAACTTTCTCATGTGTCAGCCGAGCAAGGTTAAACGATATTAATATTTTGATATTCCAATCAATCAAGTTTGCGAGTTTTGTTATATTTAAGATGCGCAAATATATATTTCATATATTTCTTTGTAAGCACAGTTTTGCCTATAGTGCGCGCAGATGGACGACTAGGTCAACCATAATCTCTTTTAATGCACGAATCGTACCTACCGCATAATCACCAAGTATGCATTAAGTTTTTACTATTTTAACACGTGCAACGGTTGTTGAACGATCCATATTGTGAAATGGCAAACACGACACTAGAAATATAGTTGCCCTGGATGATAATTCTACTTCACGTATCTTACTGAAACAGGGTTGCCAAAGAGCAAAGGAAGAAATAAACGAAAGCAATAAACCTATATATGAGGATTAATATTCGCGATCGTAAGTTCATTTTTCGTTTATCGAGAATAATTTTCGGGCGTTCATTACGTTGGTGTTATTGGTGTCCCTAGGAGTTTCGTTCAAATGATTGTTTTCGAAAGAGAAGTGTTGCCGCAATACTCTTCAAGCCAATGTCAAGTTCGAAGGGTATTTTTCCCTATCAAAAGGCAAACACGAAATTCGTATTTTTCTACTGTTGTTAAAAGCAACAAACGTATTGGCATTGAAGCCTTTGTAACTTGGGAACAGACGTTCGAAATGACAAGAAATTTCGACAGGAGTTGTTTGCATATTCTACTCCTTCTAAATATAGTATGACCTCTTTTCTTTTTAAAGATGACATCTGTCTGTCAGTCCTGCGAATTATATCTGATTTTCGTAGCCATAATCTAAATAAACATTATCATGAGTGACACTTTGTTAGGACGGTGGTTCTGGGCGCTTGATGCAAAAGACTTTCGGCTTTGTATTCCAATTTTTTTTACCCATAAACATATGAAAGGCAGAGAAGGTGCCGGCAGTGAAACGCAAACAATTAAATCAAGTCACAATTGCAAGATAAATAATAATATGCACAATTTCGCGGTCCCGAACATCCATTCTTGGCTGTTACAAAAGGAACGATAGTAGGATATGCTTCCCTCCTTCGGGACGGTAGATACAGTACAGTACAGTAGTACCGGGCCTGTTAAGGTCTCCTAATTGTGTTGGATGATATGGTGAGAGCTGAGTATGTTGAAGAATAAAAGTTGGACATAAGGTGGATATTAGATAAAAGTCAATGGAGACATACCGGCCTTACTTGTCACGTTCTGTATTTTGATTAACTAGAATACATCTACTAATCATTGCTGATGTGAGCAACGTTCTTGCAGCACTTTATATAGAATTCGTAGAAAAAAACAATTTTACACGGAATGCTATATAACTGTGTAAATGAGGTGAAGCTTTTACTTTGGCAATCATGGCAATCGTAAATAAGTAGCTTGTGTTTGTCTGTATGTTTTACGAAGGCGAAGCCAAATTATTAGTGCCATTTTTGTGTGACTTCATTCGATCCGAATTCTATACAGAGCAGGACAAAAACATCGATATTGCTAAAAAAATTCCTGATTGAATATGCGTATGCGTGTAATGCATGCACAGCATGCGATATGGGCCAACTTCCTTAAGGTCATAGTTAGCGATTCATTCTTTTAGGGCTTATCGAGATGTATAAAAGGGGCTGGCAATCGTATCAACGTGGATGAAAAAATATTATAATGATTCGGGTATAGTTTTTATAAATAAAAAATACAGACACTCTTCGAGTACACTTATGTGCACACATGTGCAGTTTTACAAGGGTCACATACGAAACCCTCTGAAAAACTCTCTTTTCCTAAAAATAAATCGATTTGTGAAACATACGCGTAACACTAGCAAGCAAAATTGCAAACCGATTTGACCGTCTAACCTAATTTTATGTCACATTTTCCGATATGAATCAACAGGCTAACAGAATTGGTCAATATGCATGCAAACACACACATTCACACGCATTTATAAGCGTATTGATAGCAAAGTCCTGTCGATACAAAATTTAATAATACCAGGGACTGTATACTCGCATACATATGTACAAAGTGTTTACACATGCCTACATGTACATACATGATTGTTGAAATAAGCCAATTATGAGCAGACATTTTTTTATCCTTACATGCGAGCATTACACGAACAGTGCAAAAGCATGCCATGGCAACTGGATATTAAGAAATATATGCATGTTTGCTTACATATATTTGTATTGACATTCCTTCTAAAACGACCATGAACTCCACAAAAAAATGAAAAAACTAAAGTTCAGTGTCATTCACCCCCAATCTCAATTAGATATAGAAAAATGGAAAAAGAAAAATAAAAGTCGCATTTTTTGTATAAACACTTATGTATATATATATATATGTATATGTGTATATGTGCATCGTAGGGTTATATTACCCGTTTAAGGTAAATATTAGGCATTCACAACAAGATGAGTAAGAGGCATTGCATTTTGCTTTGCTCTCGGTTGTCACAAGCATTGCATATGAAAGACTTTGCATATATGTGCGTGTGCGTATGTGTAAAAGGCGAAATCAAGAAAAAAATCCTTGAAAAATTATTCCATCAGGAGTTCAGAATATCCAACTGAATTCGCTGACTTGCCATAGAAGAGTGCACGAAAGTGGCTCAATTATTTTGCACAAGACCAATTGATTGATTATATGCGCTTCAAGTGTAAAGAGGGTAACAGCATTCAGTGTGCGTCAGGAGGAAACTCGAGCAATTCGAAATTTATTTTTGTTAGTTAATATGCTTTAAGTTTCACATCTACCTGTTGCGTCAGTGCTGCCGGAAGCATGCCTACCATGGCTGTATGTTCGCAAGAGCTTCTCTCTCGCATACACTGTTTTAAAGGCGATAGTCATTGGAGAAACAGTTGCTTCAAAAGCCATCATAGGAAAAACACTGATACTAAGCGACATAGCTCGGCTTTTGTTCTTCACTGTGTCTTTTTATTTTTTTTTTTAAAAACATTTATTCATCCCTCCATATCTTCTTTGTCGCACACAAATTCCTCCTCGAAGCACTTCGGATATGCGCTTTTCGGTACGCCCTTGAGCTCTTTCCCATCTTTATCTTCTTAACAGTGACAAAACTCCGTCCGCTCATGGGTCTTTTCAGTTTTGAAAGGGTGTAGGAAAAAGTCACATTGGCCAATGGCGGTGAATACAGTGGCTCAGGCATGATTGCCGTGCGAACAACGCATGACGTGTGTGCAGGCGCTGTTTCGAAACAAACTTCGCTGCCACACATTTCATGCCCGTATGCTCCTATAGTGGCGTTTATGACTGGAAGTGTAGATTTGGCTTGTCATCGTGATACTAGACTGCAATAGCTTATTTTGACATTGAATGAGTTTGCAGCAGAAAGTGTCTTGGGAATATTGTTCGTATTTCGTTTTGACAACTTAGCAAAGTTTTTGGATCGACTGTATGCTAACATTTTTGAAAACTTGTGGATTTATCCTCCAAAATTTCATTTTTCTCAAGGAAAGCAACTCTGTCCAATAGCCATGGAATAATAGAGGTGCTGCCAAACATACCATATAGCACTGATGGCAAAGGATGCAACGCAAACACTCTGGATAGACCTGCTTTTTATTACACTGTTCCATTCAAGATCCCTGAATCGATTTAAGCTTGTCTGTCCGTTTGTCTGTCTTGTGTTGTTGTGTTCGATGAAACTTGGTACGCTGATGTGTGTTGGTCCAAGAACGAACGCTATTGGAAATGTTTCGGACTGAACTACTTTTTCGTCCACCTCCACGTCAATAATTGTAGTCAAGTGTAGAGTATTTAACGGTGGGGCAGAGACGACTACACTGCTTTTACCTGTTTTTGAAGTTTTTTTACAAAAAAGTGCTGCTGACTTGCCTTTCTGTTTGGTATTCTACACAGCAACAATAGTAGCAGCGAT
>CCAG010016008.1:0-15718 GCA_001077435.1 Glossina morsitans morsitans | reverse complement strand
TCAAAATTCGCTTTAACTTGCATATATAGTGCACTAAGTATGTACTCGTCCTCCTCCTCTTACTTATTTTGTTTAAACCCTTATTATATTTAACTGATTTATACTTTGGCGTAAAGTCGTAAAAAGGCATTGTCGAGGCATAACTCGTATCGGAGATGCTTATGATTCATAAATCACGATATTAGAAAAACCCTCTTCTCAATTCGCACTTACTGTCATCATTTCGAAAGTACATAACCTCTACATACACCTATTCATTCATACTACTATATACTATATAAATATATATATGCATATCTATAAATCACACAAATGTTTGCTTGTATGTATATGTTTGCATATGCGCTTATTTCAGTATTTTATAATTATTTTAAAAGTCAAAACCTAACGAACGTTTTATGACTCATTTCATTTAAATGGAGAAAATATTCAAGAAAAGAAAAACTAAAAAAAAAAACAAAAAAAAAAAACAAAAAGCTTTTTATTTGCATTCCAAGCTAAAGTTGATAAGCTATTGTTGACTTATAGTTAGTTGGAAGCAATTTACATTTTTCGTGTGACGTACAACTAACCGAAACTGACCGACACTTTTAAATCTGAATGGATCAAATAGTGAATTCCAAATATGCCTTGAAGCTGATGTTGCCGATGTTACAGGGCGATGTCTGCGACGAGTGGTCTTCGAGAGCTTAAGACAATGTTCGCCCCGAAAATGGAGAAATGGAGTAGATGATAAGGTGAATCATTTTTCTTGTATGACGCCTGAACGCTTTATTATACCCTACGCTACTTGTGGTACAGGGTATATTAAGTTAGCGAGGCCGTGTGTAACACCCAGAAGGGCTTAAGATACACCCACCTTTTATTGTACCGATCGATTCAGAATCATTCCCGTAATCTAACTAGGCTTATCTGTCTGTCTGTCTGTCCGTCTATATATTTTTGTGCTCAAGCTGCAGGCTGCAAATTTTTGAGATATTTTGATGAAACTTGATACACAGACGATAGTTTTGACCCAAGGACGAACGCTATTGAAAATAGTTTGGATCCCCATATAACGGCCTACTCTG
This sequence comes from Glossina morsitans morsitans, assembly GCA_001077435.1. Classification (NCBI taxonomy): domain Eukaryota; kingdom Metazoa; phylum Arthropoda; class Insecta; order Diptera; family Glossinidae; genus Glossina; species Glossina morsitans. Next base: position 14,648 of record CCAG010016008.1, on the reverse strand, counting down.
AAAAGTCGCTATACCTCACATAATCGTTTCTACGGAAATTGAAGCTTTATATAATGAAAAGGTCGAATTTTCAATATTTCATGGTGCAGATTGACTCGTAATAGTAAATTGCCAAAGTAATCTATCTTACCGATGCCTTTAACGCATATAAGGATTTTCATGAAACGCAAACGCCTTAAATGCTAAAAAAGCCTATTTGTTAATTTCTTTTGTGATGAAAATTTGTTCGTATTAGTAATTGAATAAAAAAATTAAGTGGACCTTATTTCAACCGCGTGGATCTATTTCTTGGCCCTACGTCATATAAGAGTAAGAAGCTCTTCGGAAAAAGGCTTAAGTTTCAATATCTTATGATGAAAATTAATTCAAAGCCAAAAAATTTAACAGTAAGGAATTTGGATCAAATAGGTCTATTTTTTTAGTTTTGAAGAGAAAATCTAACCTTCCAATATGCGGGCCTTGCATGAAAGCAATGTACACTTTCTGGTGTATTATAACCAAAACGAGCTGCACTTGAGCAAAGTGGTGTAGGGTATGTAATGCTCGGCGATGCCCGACTATAATGTTCTTACTTGTTTTTTATTTATTTCATTACTTATTATATTTTGTGTGCAACATGCATTCAGCCGAATTAAGAAACGCTACTAAGATTAAAGACTCAAAATATGACATTCTAGAGAAGAACGTCGACCAGAAGCAAAAGCAAAGTGCGAGATAATCAAGTAAACAGTTTTCAAGTCAAACTCAACAAATTTCATAATACCTTTTTGGGCTCAAAAAGAGCTAGCAAGCGAACATAGGTCTAAGTAACTATATAAATGGCTACTGCAAAGTATGCGGTCTACAGCGTTGAGTTTTGAATCCGCGGGCCACCAACTTTACAGTCGCGATTCTTATCTCTTCGGCTATGCGGTAGGTTCTTCAAAATTATAACTCGAAGCTACTGACGCTTTGTCTGGAAGACTTTACAATAATCATTTAGTCGTAAGGATTAATTGCTGTTAAAAATGCAACTCTAAACAGAGATGTATTTTGGGGGGGGTAATGATATCGGAGGAATGTATTGAGTCATGAATGTCTGCACGAACACTTTTATGTTCAAAGGCGTTTTAGTTTCACATCCCATTTTCATTGGTTTTACCACTTGTCCTCTTACCTTGGAAACTAAGACTTTGTTAAAGGTAAGTCTAGTCTGTTCGCATAATCAAGCACCTTGTAAGTTCTGAACGAATTTGCATTAGTTGTAACATAGTAGTAGAGGTCTTTATTTAAAGATAAGTCTACTATGTTCCATAATCAAGGACTTTCTAGGGAGGTGTAGTCTGCGCGTACATTGCTATTGAGCTTAAAGCTAAGTTGCATTATAGGTTAAGTCTAAGAGTAGTTTTAACAAAAATGAACTAATAAACGATTTCGTGTTGTGATTATTCCCATGAAGCTCCCTTTTTTGAACAAATCGTACTACTTGACCGTATTTGTTGGCTACTACCTAGTCCCACCTTAGAATATGCGACAAGGTAACTACCAGAGATATTCAGTTACTGACGCAACAATATTCTATTCACTCTTCGCACTTGGGTATCTTATGAGCACAGGAATGTTATGAAGTTTTTACACCACTTGTGCAATCGTTTTTCACTTGATACCGTTGTGGGTAAAATAAACGACATGAATAAAAAAAATGTTATCAACGTATGCACTGTTCCATTAGTAAATGGCAAGCTTTGATAATTCGAGACGTCAAAGGACATTAGCGTCTTACAACAACACAGCCTCAAAGCAAGCGAAAACCGTGAATGAAAATAGAGAATTGCTTTAAACGCATCCTATACATATTCCTATGCGACCTGCCTAAGCTAACAATTCATTCAAAGTTAAAGTGAAGTTAGCAGTGAAGCAGTTTACGTCACTGTGCTTGTGGTGTAAAGCAATTTTTATTAACGTTAAAAAATGTGCTTCAATATTAATGTAGATAGATGTCAGAAAATTAAATCTAAATTAATAAATATGTATGTATGTATATGAGTTGTGGAAGTTTTGCTGCAAGCAATTCGCTGTTTGCAACTAGTTGACTACGTAAACTTGCGTTTAATGAATCATTTAAATGCACTTAACGAAGGAAGTTTCATTTATTGATAAATTACATGAAAACAGTAAATTATTAAATAACATATGTTTTCTTATTCGACATTATCAACATATAAATAGTAATGATATAAAGCGCGACAAACGACACCCTTCGGTAAAATTATTAATACAGAAACTCAATCTCTGGCAGGCGACAAATGATTTGTTTTATAAATAGAACAGAACAACAAACAGATACACAAACAGAAACACAAAACACATTGACACATACTGACCCACACACACACACACACGCACACAAACATACACAGTCACAGACACATTGTACGTTCGACGGCGTAAACATTTAAAACTTCGTCACCCACAACGATCGCATACACACATATATATATATATATATATATATATATATATTCATATGAAACCATGCATAACAATTACAAGAGTATGGATTGCAATCCAAACATAAGAACAGACAAACAGAAAACACTTTTTACAGGTTTCATAAGATTTCGAACAAAATTAATAGGAAAAACTTGGAGATAAAATTCACTTTGAATGAAGATTAGCTTCTTTACGATTTGTAAACGACAATGAAACAAATAAATAAGAAGAAGAAGAAGAAGAAGAAGAAGTAAGAATATATCGCCAATGTCAACATAAAAAAATTGCAAAATACAAAGAAATGTATAAACTTTTACGATGAAGTTTACGATCGCAAGCTTTGAACAAACATCCAACAATTTTCTAACGATCATTATATCCATCGTTGAAGGAGAATTTCATAATTTCATAATTGCTTTTGTGGCAATCAAAGGGGAAATACCTTTGCAGGACTTTATAAAGTATATGCTACATGTTCTTAATCGCAGTGAGATGATTTAATGGAACAACGAATGTTCCCACATTAGTTCCCACAATCGTTTTTGAAAATCACTCGATCACAAGAATTACGACCTCATCGTTGATACGTCAATTCGAACGGGTATTCCAAGTTTTGGGTGCGCAAATATCGATGGAATGGATACGGAAAATGGGTCTAAACAGTCATCTAAAGTGAATAAGTAAAGACGTTAATAAATAGGGCAAAGGCAAGGCGAACCATAAAATCATATCTTATTCCCATGTAAAGACATAGTTTTCATGGCGGGTAGAATGTAAAAAATACATGATCCAAATTTGGTGCAATTAACTTTTCGAATCGATTTTCATCGAAATGTATTCAAAAATTACTTCTCATTGCCACGTAATTGCAAAGCCTTGCTTCTCTCAAGATGAGTTGTGTAGGAGAGGGATCAAGAATGTATGGCGAAATGCTTTCAAAGTTTTGTACATTGCTCTGTTATAGTCAATGAGTAAAGAGCAAAAAATACCAATTTTTCATTCCCTTTGAAAAACAAAGGTGTTGTGAGTTTTCATGGTGCTGAGGGCGTGTCCTTCGACCGATTTGACCCATTTTCAGTATGAACCTGCGTGCAAGAACTTCCAATGTTTCTGCCAAATTTGAAGTCAATAGCTTCAGTTTTGCGGCCACGAGAATCTTTACAAGAGACATTACACGGACGGACAGATAGACAGATGGACAGACGAACATGTTTAAATCGATTCAGAAATTGATGCTGATCAAGAATATATATACACTTTGTCGGGTCTCGAAGGCTTCTTTCTGAGCATCGAAAACGTTTTGACAAAATGACTGTACCCCACCATCCTTCGGTGATGCGTATCGTAATAATGTGCGAAATAATTCCAAAGAGAAGATGCTGCGCAAAAATCCATAATTCAAGCGAAGATTTGCACTCGAAAACGAATAGGATCCCAAGAATAATGGGAAGCAACCGTTACAAGTATCGTATTATAACGACTTACTGTGTTTTGTCTAAGTCTTATTCGAGGAAAATCATCGTAAAACATTCTGAAAGGAAAAGTCATTTTAGTTTACTCAAATGCAATATTGCCTGTCAGTCATGGCCAAGTGAAGCGTACAAAAGAACCGTTTGGCCGAATGGTGGCATTTTGTTTTTACGAACGTAACCTCATCATGATTGTTATTAAAGCTTTTAAACGGTCAACTATTCTTGGTATAATTGGCGTAGAACACATTTTCCACGATACGATCGACCAAAGTGTAGTCAGAGAAAAAATTCAAAAAAGTGCAGTTCACAGTTAATTACTTGACTCTGTCCAATTGACAGCACAGCAAGTGAAAAGCATAAGAGCGCCTTTCAATATATCAACTTTTCGATTCATTATGCATAGTGTGCTGAACACACTTCACTTTTTTTTTTTTTTTTTTTTTTTTTTTTTTGTAGTAAAAAAGATATACGTTCTGTATAAATATAGAGGCAATACTTCAGTCAAAAATGTTCGTTCAAGTGTTCATTTCCGCAACAACTTTGTCACAGAGATTTTAATCGAAATATGATTAAGCAACTTTTGGCGATATCGAGGGGTTTAAGTGCAGGGTACAATCGCATTTTGACAAAAAAATGTACCATTGGGTCAATGAGCTGTTTCACGGCATTTAGAGAAATATTCGAATTTTTCTTTTGCTATTTATTTCAAATTTAGTGAATCGAGGCGATATTTATTATTGGTGAAGTTCCGAAGCGTGTTGCATGCGATAAAAAAATCTTTCAATGACTTTTAACGAGGGGTATCCAAAATTCGGCGATGAAAAGTTTTTCTCTTCTATGCTTTTACTTTATTATTATTATTATTATTATTATTATTATTATCATTACTATAATGCTACATACATACATATATATGCTTGATATGTTGGTTGGTTACTGCTATTATAATATAATAACTTAAGCGATGAACTATTTAACATGTAGCTCTGTAGCAATAATTTTCTTCTCTATTTCTTACTCTCTCTCTCTCTCTCTCTCTTTCTATCTTCGTTATTAACGCTTAATGCTTAATAGCATTGAATGCATGTTAAATTATTTATTTTTAGAAATGAATTTCCGCTATAACGGATTTGAAAAAAAAAAGTTTAGAATTCTAATAAGAGGTAAGCGATATGTAAATAAATAAATTATAAGAAATTAATGAAATTTCGTTGATAATTACGTTATTTACGTTACTCTTCGATGAAAAATTTCAATTACTCTACGTAAGTAAAAAAGTTTAAAAGTAAAATAAAAGTTCAATACTATTTTCCTTTATCGAACGACACCCACTCTAACTTTTCGATAATGTACAGTCGCGCAATAAAGTCTACATACAGTACGAAAAATTAAGATTTCTATTGTTAAAGATTGCATTTATTGGGTTGACACCAAATTCGCTTTTTTTTTTGTTTTTGTTTTTTTTTTTAAGCAAAAAATATATTTCAACTCAATATCAAATTCAAGAAACGTATCAAGAGTATAGAAGAAACTTGGCAATCCAATGGTGGATCGATTATCGTTTGTCGCTGCATATCTATCAATGGCTATGAAAATTATTGCATCTTAAAATATTTCGAACGATTTCGGGACGAATACTAATTGGCTTATATTATTTCCAGCTCTTACGTCATATCAAAAGCACTGATTTTCGATTCATTTCTTACTATTCTGATAGCATTTCCTTTCTCGCCCTTTGTAAGTTTGTTGTTGTTCGGCCTGATCGACGCTTATTCTCTCTTTGAGCAGTAACACGACAAATTCCAATTGTTTTCGTCATTTCTCCGTACGATTCTTCCCCACCTTGCAATCACATTTCTAATCTCTTGACCAATTTCTTTGTGTCACTTTAAGCAAACTTAACTGTAATTGTCTTTTATTATCATGTTTATTATAAATGTTCGAAAACAAGTACAAAATGTGTTTTGTACTTTTCGAACCTTCCAGTTATACGTTCAATTTGGAATTGAAATATAAATTTTTTTGCTTAGAACTTAAGTCAAAACAAAAAAAAAATAAAACAAGTAAGAAAGTTATAGTCGGGCGGGGCCGAATCTCGCCTACCCACCACTACGTTTTTCGCATTCCACTTTTCAAGTTCTTTTATTTGATACCCATATCGCTAGTATTATTATTATTAAGAAGAAAGTGATCGCGGTGTCTACCATAATCCATTTTTCGGGAGATAATATATCTTCATTTGAGGAGTGTACAAAATAGTTTTAAGTAATCTGTCTTGTCTGCCTTATAACAACTGAACATAAAACCGCAAAAAAGTGACAAACATAAAATATAATTACTCGTAACTTTGTGTGGGCGCGGCCGATTGGATCTATTTCTGCACCTAGAGAGCAGAGTGTTTGGCAAACAAAATGTGAAGAACTTCAGCTTTCGAAATTTAATAATTTCCGAATGACGAGCAAAAATCTGAAAATTGTTGTTAAAAAAAACTAAGTTGCGTTCAGTTTAGGCTCCACTGCGCGCTTCCGCTTCAAACGATTTGGCCCATTTTCAATACCAACCTGCGTGCAGAAACTTCCAATATTTCTGCCAAATTTGAAGTGAATATCTTCATTTTTGCGACCAGGATGGCGCCAACAACACACACCACACAGACGCACATACGGACGGACATGGCTAAATCAACTAAGAATTTCACGCTTATCAAGAATAGGGTCTCTGAAACTTCCTTTTGAATGTTACATATATTTTGGGAAAAAAAAATGAGTATACAAATGAGTATACATCCATCTTACAGTGATGGGTATAAAAATAAAAGCTTGAATTTTTATTTAATGCGAGTTTTTCTTTTTAAGTAATATACATATATATTTTGACCCTCAACCCATCAATGCTATCTTTAATAAGAGAAAAGTTAACATTTTCCGTATTGTATGTAGACTTTATTCGGCCATCGTATTTTTTTCACCTCCAACTCAACGATATTTCGCAAAGAGAAAAAAAAAAAGCAAAATTCCTAAAAATCTTAATGTATCGCAATTTAAGGTTAAATATGATCACAACTAAACAATAAAACAAAATACTTGCATGCAAGCAAGCAAGCAAGCAAGCAAGCAAACTATCATTAATTAATGCGAAGAAGACGTGTTCATAGAAAAGCAATTCAATCGCAACGTTAATAGGCAATTGACAGCACGATTGTCAAGGTCATTGAATGCCAACGGTATGAATAAATAAGTTAACAATGCTAAAAGCAATAACAATAATTAACTGTTTTTCATCATAAAACACCTGCATCATGAGAAATCAAAACGCGTCGCATACACACACACACACACACACACGCATACACGCATACACGCATACACAATTTTTAAAACTAGTTTTAATATTCATTATTTTTTATTTCGAGTCTGAAAAAACAATTTCTCCAAATTACAAGTAGCGCATAAAAAACCGTAAATATTAGTTGTTGTTGTTGTTGTTGTTGTTGCTGTTGTTGCTGTTCATTTTTTCTCTTTCTTATTTGCTTCTTTTTTCTTTTTGCTTTTTTGTTTTGCTTTTATAATTGTGTGGCTTATTTTAACCAAACATGCAGTCTCTACGCTTTTATACACGAATCTCATAAATGTGACTAACTACATGCGAATAGATATGAGCATGTACGCCCGTACGCGCGTGTGTGTGTGTGTGTCTGGAAGTCAAAATTGAAGATGTTTTTCGGGGAAGATATGATGAAAGATACTTGCTTCAAACGAATCTTAAATACTATCTCTCACAAATCTTGATATATATATATATATATATATATTATCCTCGTCTTGATGGCTAATATCATTATCTTGTGATTTGTACTGAATATTGGGACAATTTGCAATCTTTTTTGTTTTTTTCTATATTTTTTAACAAAAAAATATCCCAGCTCTTGGGAGAGCGAGTGTTGTTTTTGTTTTCCATTCCTCTTCATCTCGCTTATCATACGACTGCAAGCCGTGCATCACGAACTACATACAAAAAGAATTTTCCGAATCTGGTAGCGTCCAGTAACGGATAGTTTGTTTTTTTGAAATTGATTTTAAAATATATATATATATATATATATATATGTATATGTATATATGGATCGACTTGCAAATCGACAAGTTTTCATTTAATAAAACAATGGCCCGATGATCGGTGAAGTATCGCACACTAATGCTACAGGCAATTTGGGGGAGAGCCAGAGCGTTACGGTGCAGTGAAAACAGACACTGGGTTTCGAGTCAAACGCGCTTCAAATTTCAACTGAAGTGTAATAAGAATGCACTTGCATTTTTGCTCCCCTTTTCGTTGCAGTGTTTTGCACCATGTTTTGGGGAGTTGTTGATCATCAAAACAACAACAACAACAACAACAACAACAAAATCACAAAAGCCTATAATCCCTGATCCCTTCAAATGAATATGGAAGAATACCTGCCTATACCTACCGAAAAATGTGTGTGTGTATGTATATCTGTCACTTTTGCCGCAAAAAAGGTTACACTACATTTTCAAATGTTCTCTGTTGCTTGTGTGTGTGTGTAAAATATTTCGAATACATTTTTTTTTCTTTACTTCACAATGCATGCATGCATCTTTACGATGATTAGACGGATTGGAAACGTTTTCGGATATGGTTAATAAAAAAAAAAAAAAAAAAAAAAAAGGGAAAAAGAAAAAGAAAAAAGAAAAAACGAGTCCTCACAATAGTTTGAAATTTAGATAACGATGATTAGAGATCCTACTAAGCCTTTTTTATCTTTAAACATACTATAGATTAATAAATTATAATTAATTAATTAATTAATTAATTAAATATTTTACAATTTTCAATTTCCTTTAGGGTTTTTTTTTTGTGTTTTCGAGTTTTCAGTATATTCACCATGTGAATGGACTTACGTTGCAATCCAATTTTCTAATCTGTGTACTCGAGCTTATGGAATTTGCTTTGCATGTTATAAACGAAATGACAAAAGAAATATGCTTAAAACCTTTTGCTTTTTGGTGGGTATCAAAATGCGCTTTTCAAACATTTAACACAATAAGTTATAAATCGTGTTTAAGTTGGCGGTTGCTTTTTTTTTTTTTTGAACACTTTTTGCAATCGTGAAGCTACAAAAAAAAAAAAAAAATTTCACTGAAGAAAAATTCATTGTTATTGCATTGAAAAATCAAAGAAAAAAACAACGAAAAAAAATAAAAATAAATAAATAAATAAAAATCGTTTTCAATGCTATTTACAACTAAATGTCTTTTGCTTTTTTTCTTTCTATTTATGGTAAAGACTTGGCAACTGAAGAGAATGACTTTTTGATATGATGACTTTATCTGATATGAGGCTATTGCCCATTTCGTTTATACATTTTCCATTTAATTTAATAACAAAAAAAAAAAAAAAAAAAGCATAGAAATAACGATCACTGAGATCTTTCTTTCTCTTGAAGAAGAAATATTGAACAACAATAAGAAAACATGATTTTTTTGTATGATACGAGCTTATCGTCCTCGAAGGCATGTGCTTGCCTAAAGCATTCCTATCGAGCAGTAATGCGGCCATTATTTATAAATAACTTAATATTCAAAAATATTTATATATGTACTTAAGCTTGCATTCGTACGCTTATTCAACTGATCAGAGAGTAGAAGAGAGAAGTGAGAGAAAGGAAACCTTGGAGCAAAGTTGTTTCAATCGAAGCTATTTTTATACAATTTTTCGATTTTCTTTTTCAAGATTTTTTCAATTCTTGCGGGATATAAAGCTCGAGCAATGCGGTATGTGTGCGCATTGAGGTCATTTAAGTTGGCCCTCCCTCATGGTTAAGTTACCCTCATGGATGAATTTATTGATTAGTTGGCCCAATATTTGAGTATCGATGCGTACCATATGCTGACAAACTGTTGTTGTTCGCTTATGGATTGGATATCGAAGATGCAGGAAACACCTTCTTGCACTTTGCATTCTTCCTTACATTCATAGATTTACATCTTAATACCACGAAGAGTAAAGCACTAGGTCTGCGTATCCTGTTCATGGGAAAGGTGTCACTTCGATAGAGTATCGAGTGCATTTCAGTGCTTGATATCTAAGAACAATTTAAATACTTTAGAGTCGTATTCAGGCCTGGAATTTTTCAGAACTTCCTATTGCTTAGGCTTGTTGTTCTCTTGTGGTCCTGCAAGCATTGCGAGAATATTGCTTAAGGAAGTCGAGTGCAAGTAAAAGCCAGGATATGTACGTGCGATGCGTTCTTTTCCCGGCTCACGGCGATCATACCGTTATGTTACTTGCGAGTTTAGAGAATTTTGAAATTTCCGCGATTCAAATAAGAATACAAATCTGAAATTTGAGATTTACATCGGAAAATATTATTATACAGCAAATGGACAAACGGAGGGACAGTATTAAGTCTAGTCAAAATCTACTTTGTTACCATATAAAGTTTTATTGCTCCTGGGACCTCTTAAACGGAGGGCAGTTCGAAAAGCACATCTAATTACTACCTTTGTCGAAAAGTGCTAACAACACTGCGCGAACATTTCTTTCATATAACAACTTTTTCAAAATAGGACTTTCAACGGATCGCTTCCTTCAGATCAGAATGTGAGATCACTATACGATTGATTGATGAAAATATTCCGAAACTGGTAACTTCTACCCTAACATACGCACAAAAATGACTTAAGAAACATCAAACGGACATTTTTTAAACCAATGCACAAAAGAATGCACAAAAAGACGCTGAATCAATTGAAGGCGCGTCTGTCTCAAGTTCTAAGTATCACGCGCATGCCTACGAATTCAATGTAACCTTACTGTAAATCGTATGGGCCGTAATAAGTGAGAAATTTGTATATGACGTGAAGTGAATCTAGAACATATAAGTGTCGGTAGACATGTCGGTTGGTCGATCAAGACAATTTCGCCTCTCAACTTTTTGATAGTCTTCAAAAATGTTTTGATCGATATCTCATACAAACTATAGGTTGATAATAATAGATGCGGTGAAGGATATAAAAACGGAAGTCATCGATTAGTGACAAGTGAAACCCCACTATAGTCGAGCAGGACCACCTGTTAGGTACCCTAAACCATTTCGCTTAATAAGTCACTTATTCATATTCGTTACAATACCCCCCCACATTGGAGGATGCTCGAAACGCCAACTGACGTAACCTAAATTTACAAGAGATGTTATTATTTTCCAAACGTTTCTCTCATAAAAAGCCATAACGTAGGCTCTGTCGCCGCTTGCTTTTCGTCGGAGCCCCTGTATATGGTGGGATCAAATTCGGGGCAAATGGATTAATTTATTAGACGCCACGCCCATATAAGGATTCTCAGGAATAGCAAGCCCTTTACCAAAAAGTTGTAATATTTAATATCGTATAATGAAAATTGACCCATGGTAGCAATATAGCAAAAAAAATTCACAATAGGGAATTTGGATCACATGGATTCATTTTTTAGCCACCCACTATATATGGAAGCTCTCATGAAAAGCAAACTCTTCTATAGCAATAAATTGGAATTTATAGCTTTTTTTCATAGAATTAACCAGAAAATATCAAAGTTTGCTAAATTTGAATGACGTCAGGTGACGGTTTGGACGTCCCACAATATGCGGACATGCATGGAGGGTATGTTTTTACATAAAAAGCATACATGGTTCTTGGTATGTTGTCAGGAAACTGCATGAAGTGTCATAAGGTATCTAATAGTCGGCAATGGCCGATTTATTTGTTTTTTAATTCTATTATAAAAGCGCTTCGATTGACTCGTATCGATATACACCACTTAATGACAAATTTTTTTTAATTTATTTCGAAAACCTGTTCATTCTCTCTCATCAATCGTAATAAAAATTTTATTAAAATACATTTTAACAAAGCGTTTAAAATGTATTTTTATATGAAAATTCTTTTCTACCGTTATAAACTATTTTATCATCTTTCTTCACTTTTGTGTTTACGGAATTTAAACCTTTCCCGTTTTAACTTGATATTAACATTTCTTCTTACAGCAACAGGTATCCGAGATACATTCATAACAAGCTTTTCGTTTTGGTCTATTCTTAAAGTGCTCTTTAACATATGCTTTAAACAACCTATTGATTGTCGTGATATCGTAAACCGATCTGCCCATGCCCAAAATTCCGTCACTTGTATTAACTTAACTCAAACATCCTTAACTAATGTTAAGGTGATCAGAAAGTGTGGACAGAATATATAAAAGTGAAACGCATGTAATATCGTAACTTCTTGCTGGAGTAAAATCTGAATGGCATATTATTCGTTTAGTTATGCAGTTCTCATGTCTCAACCTGCAGAAAAGTAGTGCTTGAGTAACACTCAGTGAATACACTAGAATCCTTTCGATTCTATTTTCCAGACCGCTACAGTTATCCTCAACTCTATCCTATCGGTGTGCTAATCTCCGCTCAAGTCCCTTATGGCCCTATTACACACAACCATGAACAAAGGCCAACACCACGTACTTTTTTACACATACCGTATGTATTATGCATTCTTATATTCATTGTTCGGTTGTAAACGATCACGAACTTACGCACGATGCGCTCACTATATACTCAATGCCAATAAGATTTACGGATTAACTCATTTTCATTCATTCGCGGACGGAGACGTGAACGTATGTGGGCGCAGGTTGAAAACTAAGGCCAGAAGATGGACAAAAGGGAAATTGGACTTTTGCGACAATTCGACGGTGTTACCAACCAAATTTCTCGATCTTAATCGAAAAGCAAACATATCTTACTGGTCGTATCTTAGTCGTTAGTCAAGTTTTTTCTTCAAAAATCGATAGAAAAATTTCCATTTAAAAATATTTATTTTTCAATTCACAAATAAAAAGCGGAAAAAAATCTATTTAAATTTTTTAAATGAATAAAATTATAGAAATTAACATAAAACGTATTAAACATGTATAGAGAATTGTATAGAATTGTATGTCTCTGCATATGTGCATATGAACATTAATTTTACATTTCTCTTACATTGTCTAGAAATTTCCTTAGCTGCATATCTATAAAGGGAGGGCGCATAGTAAGAATTGAAAAATGAAAATATTGAAAACGCGCTTACAAGAAGTACAGATATGCAAACATATATAAATGTAGAAATGCGCACACACAAACACATGTGTGTATGTATACAAGTATATTTAATATGTGACTATAATATTAATAACGCTATATATATGCATACATATATATATATATATATATTTGTGTATATATACACATAAGAGCGGATATGAGTAAAATTTTTGTTATCACTTGAATGAAATATTTATTTATAAAGCATAAGCATGGTCTTGAATAAACAAAACTTTAGCTAAACACTAAATATAATTATGATAAAATCGGCATTAATAAGACGCCGGTTAAATTGGATAAGTTGTTGTTTTTTTTTTTCTCTCTGGCGTATAGTTTACAAATAAAAAATGTCACGTGCAATTAAATAAAATAAAGCCAATAACTATGTAGCACACGTAAGTGTTAAATAAATACATATATAGGAAAAAAGAGAAATAATCGAGAGAAGAGAGAAACATATCATATATACATATATATATATATATATATATGCAAGTGCCAAGTTTAAAAAACAGCCTACTCACAGCATGTGTGCAACGCCTTAGCGATTATACATAATTATTAAAATGTGTTTTTCAAAGTTTGTGTCTGGCTGTCTGATTTAAAACGCAGCAACAAACGTAGCTAAAACAGATCTTCGGAAGTATAAGCTAACCATGTTTATTTAATTCACAGCACTAATTATGTACAAGCACAACAAAACACAATCGAGTCGCTTGCACATATTTTGAACAAAGATATTTGGCAACCGGGCTGCATGCAAATTTTGCAACTAAAGTAGGGAAATGAAACTCTAAAATAATAAACAATCGTAAAGAAAGAGACAAGGAGAACATTAGACAGAACGACAGAGAGAGAGAGAGAGAGAGAGAGAGAGAGAGAATGAGAACTTATTCGAAAAAGGAAACTATAGTTAATTCATAAATATTTACTTTTGCCATCAAATTTCCGAATTAAAATTTTCAAGATAATTATGCGCATGTAATTATAATTTGTTTTTAAATACTGTAAAATCAGCAAAAATTATTGAACAGTTATTGTAAAGAATCGCAAACAACAAATTACTATAGCCATCTCTGTCGCTAACGCTGTGTATATACAGAGGCATAAACAATTTGTACACTCTATCTGTTTCTTTCGCGCTTAGCCAAGTTAAGCTTGAATTCTGCTGAATTTACAGAGTTACTATTTTTGTGACCATATATGGTCATGTTTAGTGAAAATTTAATATATCGTGAAGAAATATACACGATTCCCCTCCCGTTTTATTTATAGGAATGGTGAAATTTGAAGAGTACATGAGCGTGCATAAATCTTTACTTTATAAATGCGAAGAGAAGAGAAAAGAGCGTAACTCGAACACTCCGCAAACCGAAAAGCATTTACCTCAAAAATTGCCTTTAATGGTTTCAATTTTAAAAACCGGCATTTTTTTTTAGAACAAATCTACGGAAGCTAAAAAATGAGTCAAGTTCAAATTTTTTGCTGAAATAATTGATAAAAATTGAAACCATATTTAGATACGTTCAGTTAGGAAATGCAGCTTTCTCATTAATAAAATGATGACA
>CCAG010016004.1:0-20080 GCA_001077435.1 Glossina morsitans morsitans | reverse complement strand
AGAATAAGTTGTGTGATTCTGTTTTCGACAGATGCATGAAAAAAAACATCATCGAGAAAAGGAAATCGAAAAGAATATTTGAACATGAAGAACATTTTCATAGTGCTGGGACAGCAAACCATTAGAAAATAATTTAACAAAAACTTATTGTGATAAAAACGAACTTCTGCAGTACACTTATTTTCAAGCACAATTTTTAAAAATGTCGCGCAACATATATCAAATAATATTTAGTTTTTCCTTTGAATTTTCCACAAAATGCTTAAAAAAAAATATTCCAATATTCCCACGTAGCGGATTTTCGATAAGTTAAACTAAACAGCTTTTATTAAGAAAAAAAGTGCCATTTTTTCCGACGAAAAGTGAACCTTTTTACACACAAATCAAAATCTTTTAAAAAAATTTGCTAAGTAATTCTCTAGATATAGAAATAAATATTTCACAATTTTTCTTTTTCTGCATTTTTTTAATTCAATTTGGATCAGTTATACTGCGTGCCGCAGAACCGCTTCAAGTAAAACCTGCTCACGAGAATAGCTCGGTTTCTCAATTTCTTTTTTTAATACCTAATTATACGCCAAATAACTTCCCCGAATTTTGTTATCCTGGTACCTTTCCTTCCATCCGAAAAAAACTATGGTCTTACCACTTAAGCAATGTGGATAGCGATAAAAATAACCAACGTCGACCGTAAGAATTTTGCAAAAATAAAGAATTAAATGAAAGCCAAATAAGACGACTGTGCCGAGAGACTTCTTTACAAGAAACATAATCGAAGCAAGTTCAGTAATCAGCTTAAAAAAATCGAATAATCAGGTATGTATGCCAAGAAATTATTGTTTTATGATTTCCGTAACGTAGGCCCATAGTGTTTTTTCATTGATATGCACTTCATGTCAAAACCAAATATATCTCGTACACCTGAGTAAGTAACATCGTCGACATAATAGACGAATTCTCGAGGTTACAAACCAATTTTTATTGTTTAGTTCGTTAATTCGTGGGGTAACTTTTGAGTTACCTAGTAAATATGTGCCAAAATTTGCAGATATGAATTAAATAAACTAGACTCTACACTACTCGATTATGAAGTTTCTCTACAGATCGCGACTGCGGATTACGTAAGGACTACTCAACATTATCGCTAGCAAAGTGTTCTATTTTATCTCAGAGATTTCCGTTAAATAGCAATGATGAGATATCGCTTATTTCGCTGTAGCGTCCAGTTTGTAAGAGATATAAAAATGCCTATGGCGGCATTACAACTAAACGAGGAGACGATGAAGCATAACCTCACTGTACCTAGGCTCACGGCATTCATATCAAATGAATAAAGTATATCTACGAATGTATAGTTCATGCGAGGGACGAATAACTCTACAAGAGTGAATGATGGAAAAATTCGATATAAATAAAAACATAAAATTTAAACTAATCCGATTGAATGAGGCGTAGGAGTTAATGTATAGACAGAAAAATATTTGGGTTGATATTAAAAAAGCTTAGAAGGCTTCCAGCAACATCAGCAACGTAATCAATTAACATGATTTGACTTTTCTGTTTGTTGACCGAAAACATTCGCACTTAAAAGCTTAAGTACGTTCTCGCGTCTCTTCGTATTCTTATAATGATCCATACAAGTACTTACACAGCGCTTTTTTTGAAGCAAATTTATTCAGAAAATAATTTTGCAGAATATGGAGCTAAATGGAGGGACTCATGAGAGAATTTTAGTTTTACTGCAAAGAGATACAAAACTAAATACATTAAGGACAAACTAGAGGCATATGTCTACGTAAAGGAGATTACTAGCTGAAATAATGAAGTTTCCACTGTCATGTGTGTTCTGAAAAAATGTAATCGAAGTGGATATAAATAACAGATTTGAGATCTGCTCACATTTCTTGAGTTCACGAAGTAATTAAAGGAGGATCCCGTACCATAACACTGAAGGAAGGAAAGCGCGGATCGCAGGCAAACCATCCACCATTGCGCATTTGGTGCGATTTGAATCATTGCCCATACAAATAATAAGAAAGAGAGCATAAGCTGTCGGAAGGCTTGAATTAACAGCGTTGTTACTCTCATTGATAAAAGAAACACAAAGGTCCGTAATCATATCAGAGTTTGATAATAAAAAAAACATTGGACTAAATACTAACAACTCACAAGAGTTAACGAATCCGGTTTGATATTTATTTCAGAGAAACGTATGGTTAATGACGACCCAGCGATATTGCTGAGAATACGATTGCAAATAATTGAAGTTGTTCATGCAAATACCATAAGTCGCAGTTTGAGAACATAGTTTTAAATTTGTCTTCGATTACTCGTAACGAGCTGTGAAGTCATAGTAAAAGTGATTTAGTGCCTGCGTGATCGATCGTATAAATAAAATTATGAAAATCCAAATGAAAGTGTAATTACTGTCGTTGACAAGCAATCCAAGCTAAAAGAAGAAGAATAAAAATAAACCCTTGTTACAACTTTGACGTGAATAACATTCATTTCGAATACATTAACGCCAAACGACCGCCACTGATTATATGGCTATTTGGCGTATAATGCCACGGATGTAATGGCTTTAAGACTAATCAGGAATGGCCTTTTATAATGCATGGGAGGCAATTCTCCTGTTACCGAAAGTTTGTTATGTGTTTACCTAGGAGCTCTCCCTATGTTACAGTTGAAGCCTTTTTTGTGTAAGCCCAGTCTGTCAACTTTATTTTTTTCATTATTACTTTCCGATTGCGTTCATCTCGAGAGTTTGCCTACAACTACTAAATAAATCTGAAGGTGTAGCCGAAATAAATAACATACTGTTACAAACTTCGCTTTTCTCGATACTGTCCGTATCACTGGATCGCGGATATTTTTTTTAAGAGAAATATACTTACACCGTTCCACTTCAAGTTTCTTTATTTACAATCAATTTCTTCAAGGGTAGGATTATTTACATTTTGCGTTTGGCAACTCTAATATTCTTCTTCGACTGTGCCTTCCGCAAATAGTCTGTTTATATACAGATTTCCTAGCATATTACCTAAGTTCATGGCTTCATTTTTAATCCGTTAACCTGCTTCTCCGCTAATCGTTTTTCTCGGCCGGCAGCTGCTTGACGCGCCGCGAACGTGCACTTAGGTGTTCCCTCTCTGGGGAATTTATTATTTGCGAAAATCAATTAGTTGGAATGAACTGGATTTGGAATTTCCGTAACAATATATTAGACATACAAGATTGCTCAAAAGTTGCTAAGAAATTGATTGGGCCAATATACTACGTATACGAACTACGTATAATATCCAATGTATACGATTTAATACGTAAGATCGCAACGCTATTCGTTGTATTTTCGACTGACACAACGTACTTATAAAATGGTGATGAATATGAAAAAATTTGTACCCAGCCGAACATTGCGTCCTAGCTACGCCATTGGTTGAGATTCACTCCAAAGTGATTATAATCTTCGAGAAATTTTTAAAATTAAGTCTCGTATACGTCTTATCAATCTAATATCTGCTCTCTTTCCTTAAGAGATTAGCTCCCTAAGGTAATTCTTTTCAAATTGAAACAAAGTGAAAAGATTTGTTAATCGACAGTCTTTGACATTCACATGTAAAACGAGAAAACAGGTAGGAATCAAGCACAAGTGTTCCAAAATACAGTCCAGATTTTTTTTTTGATTGATTGACAAAAAAAAACTAATAAAAAAGTTATGTTTGCATACCAACAACTACGATGGCACGAACATATATGGCTATGGTTTGTCCCAAAGGAATCTGTAAAGATGTATTACTAAGCCTTTGACGCTTTCGAGTAAATACTAGGTGTTGTGTTTTCTTCTTTCTGTGAACTGCAGGCAATTGTAATGTAATGACGTAACGTCCAGGGGGAATATCGCGGTTGCCATATTTCTAACGAATTAAACTAAAGAAAAACTGCAGCTTATTTTGAAGTTACTTTCGCTGCTGAGCCACTTTGGTGTATGCTTAGGCTAAGAATTTAAGGAACAGTTGTTGAACATATATATAACCTATGATTAAAGCGAACATAACGGTAAAGAATTAAATGGTCATAGAGAACAATATATGTATTAATTATGCAAATAGTAACAACGATAGCCCAGCCTAGATAGATAGGGAGTGTCGTTACGAACCAAATGATTGTTTAATTACCCCGGATATCGGCTATGCATTCAAAAAACTTCAATTTAGGGAAAATGCAATTATGGTAACTAGAAAATCGCATATTAAATACTGCAGTCGAACAATATTGGAAAAATCCAATGACATGGCAAGCTCGAAAAACAAGATTGCAACAAAATCCTGCTTAAAGTTTTAAAAGAAAATTTTGTTTTTTGATCCTCATGTTACCTCCAATTTGTGACTAGTGTTTTATGCAATTGATTAACTGAATTGGAACATATGTATGGGCTTTGGAAGATCTAAAAGTTCTTTCATCGTTAATTGCTTTTGATACTTTCCAAGCTAATAGCCACATAAATATATTCCGAAATACAACCACTTGTGGCGTTTAAAATTTCGACCCCCTACTAATACTTTAAACATCTTTTTATTTCACTCTTAACTGTTAAAGGATTAATTCAGCCAATAAAATGAAAAAAGTTGGAAGTTGGAAGTTCAATTTGATGTTATTTCTTAAGTCTAAATCTTGTAGAGGACTCACAAAGTTGAATTTTCAAGTGCAATCAATCACTTTTTAAAATTTGAAGGTCTAATCGGTTTATTCCCAAACCTTTAGTCGCGCTTTTCTGAAGCTGGTCCTATCAATTGGACGATCGACTTCATATTTCCGCTGTAGTCTCACAATAACTTTGGGTCATTTTTTTGCCTAAGGTGGCATGGAGCCAACCAACTGAAAATTGGAATACGCTAATCAGACATCCGTAGAGCCGTGAGAAAAAGAACGTTTACTTGATAAGAAAGAAGGCGATTTGAAAGAAAAAAATTACAAGCAGAATAACAAACATGCAAACTTGCTTAACATACTTATTCCAATATATTGATTGCGTAAATAGGTTCATGAAAGTAACATATTTTCGTGCTTACAAGATATGAGTATTAATAAATAGTCAGATCAGTCTGTCCCTTTTGGTGCCACTATGAATAAGTTAATCCAGATTGTATAGGAGATATGAACTCTATTTTCATAAAACTGAAAAACATAAGCTGTAGACCATATGGATAAACGAATGAAATGATTGTTCTGTTACAATATTTGTCCATTGTCATCAATTCGATAGCGCCATAAATAATGAATGCATACAAACAGAATGTTATATATTCAAATATAAAATTTTTTGATTAAAAGCAAGTTTTTTTCAAAGGTAAATACATTACTTGTTCATATTTGCTTTACTGCAAAGATAAAATCAGCAATTGACAATGCACTGATTGACTAAATGGAATTCGTGTGGAATACAAAGCACCGAGCTTCTATGCGTAGTCGCAGAAAAGTGACCGGGACAAAATTTACCTTCAACCTTTTAGTCTATTTAGATAAGGGTTCATATAAAAAACAATTTATATAATTTATTTTAAACATACTACACATGGTACTGACACAATTTTTCGAAGATATATTAACATGAGATATCCCGTCATATTAACATTTAGTAAAGAACTCCGTATTAAACTCTGCATTTAATGTGTGGCAATAAAAGGAATATATAAAAGTTTTATGACTGAGCATAACGGCAGAACGTCGAGGACGCTGACCTGCAGTTAACGTACATATCATAAATGTAAAACAAGTAAGAAAATTATATTTGGTCGTGACCGAATCTTTTATACCCATCTCCGTTATCCAAAAAAACACTAAATAAGTAAAACAACTAAATTTTCATGCTGTCTAATATAGAGTGGGTACGACTGATTTTTTCTATTTTGAAAATAAAAGCTTTTGTCGCATAGTTGTGTGGCGTTGTAGGCGTGTTTTTGAACAGCTTAAGTCAATTCCAAACTCTTTTGAAAATTTGTAGGCAACATCCACTGTTTACCACATATGCTACAAAGTTGCGTAAACAGACCGATGGACAGACGGACAGGCAGACATGTTTAGATGCATTCAAGATTTAAAACTGGCCAAGAATTTGCATACTTTATGGGATTTTTGAAGATCGTTGCTACTTTTTATAAGGGTATTGAAAAAAAAAATTAAATTTTGATACACGATAATATCGCGTAGGCGTGGTCAATTTTTCTCATCTTTTTACAAATGCATCGTCCACAAAGCTCGCGTTAAAATTTTTGTAGATTTTTGTGTTATGGTTTATGTGTAATGAGCAAAACCAAATTTTTTTTTTAGCTGTTCTCGTTCTACGTAATGTTTCGGCCATGCATTTCAACCAATTAGACCCATTTTCAACACTAACCTGTGTGCGAGATCTTCCAATGTGCGTCCCAAATTTATTACATATAATATGTTTTGTAAATATTTATAAATATATTTTGTGGAGTTCTCTGATGCTAGCTTCTGGGCGTTATAAAGGTTTAGACAAAACGAATATACCCCTTATCCGGCGGTGATGGTTACGATAACAGGAATTTTTAACTTTTTTCCTACGCTGGAACTGTAAAAAACCATTTTACGATTTATATTTATATAAACACGAACAGATGATAATCTCTCAAAAACACGGCCAAGTGATGATTTCTACTGCTTTTATGTCTGCAATATCATAGTGCCCATTAAATCGAACGATAGTCCTTAATATTTTGTAATCAGAATCTAAATGCATTTCATAGTTACCAATTTTTTATTTCTTTACGCATTTACAGTTTAAATGTATTTCAATTCATATTCATAAGAAAATATATATTTTTACACCACCAGCCACCAAAATAAGAGATATATTCGTTTTGTCGAAATGCCTACAACGCTTAGAAAGAAGCTTCAGAAGCCCTATAAATTATTTATATGTAGTAGCAAATTCTAAATTTGTTCAAAAATGTTCGTCTGCCTTTCTCCACGTGTGGTAAACATTGTCTTGGCCCCACGAATGAAACTCTTGGCTTCAAATTTGCCCGAACCATTGCATGTTCTTGCACGCAGGTTGGTATTGAAAACGATCCAAATGGTTCAAAGGACGCACCTACAGTGCAACCTATGCTGAGAGCACATCTGACATGAATAATTTTTTCCCTATTTGTTCAAATACTATTAGTTCCATGCGTACATATTCGTGATTGTACTCTATAACTACAACTCAAACTCTCATTCCTTTTGCTTCCCAAAACAAAAAAGAAGAGTTTGCTACTGCTATTTGAGACGGGAACGTCGGCTCTGTCGATACATTCCCGGGGAAGAGAGGACGTGTTAGGGATATTTTGAATATCAAAGGAAGAATTTATAAAGTATCCTTCGGGGTAGAAGTACAACTTCTTTCTTTCGGTTTTCGCTGTCTGACAATTGCGGTCGGCAGTCCTTGGAGTTTCGTGAGCATTGAACACTAAAATATAGAGACGATAGGATTCGTCTTATCCAAGAGACAGGGAACCCACGACCTATTTCTATCACTGCAGTAGGTGCGAGTCCCACCAAATAATGGAATAGGAATTTGTATCAAAGTCTCATCGACTCAAATGCAAGCAATGTGGCAACTATCTCGAGCGGAAAGAGCTTAACAATCATTTGTTCTATGTGTTGGCTTACACCACAATACATCTTAAAAAGTGGCAAGACCAACGTTTAATGCGCATACGTAAGCTGCAGTATCTCAGTGATGAGCACTTCGAAAGTGGCCAATCGGCGGGAGATTGAACAACTAGAGGTTATGACTGTAATGAAATTGAAGTAGTTGAAGTAAATACATCTGTTATTCCTCTTAGATTACGATGAAGCACCATTACCCGAACTTCGAACGTTAACCGATCTTCTCAGCAATTCCACAGCCGCTATTGACAGCAATGGTAAAAATATAAGCCTATTTAAAGCATTTTGTCTTGCATTGTATGCTTACCAAGACACTACTAATTAGATTCTCCATTACTACATTTCTGATAATCATGGCGATATTTATCACTATAAAGCTAACTGGAATGCATTTCCTTAGAAAACGACACATTCTAATACTAGTTGTTGAAATGCTGCTATTTTAATGCATTCCATCCCATTAATTAGACAAGCAGAACTTATCGAACGTCTAGAAATAACAAAGCATACCGCTGCGATATCCTGTGCAGCTACTTCTTGGCTTTTCGCACTGAATCTGTGGAGTTTAGCAAGTTATTTATATAACCAGCGCTGTCTTCATACTGACCAACATCTAGCATGCTCGCTGTGACACTATGCGTCACAGTCGTTAGTTAGTTAATTTTATCTCTGATTCAAAATTTCCATTTCGCTCTTGCTTTCATCAGGCCACTTTTGTTGGCATTACTATCAATTGCAGCTGTAGATTTGCCAATAGGGTTTGATTGAAAAATAGGTAATGAATCATCGTCATCTTTTGAGCCTAAGAGTTATAAAGTCCATGAGTCATAACATCGGGCCCTTAGAAAACACCAGCGTTAAACGCATCCGTATTGTCCATTTGGAAAGTTTGCGTATATCAGCTAATGAATTGCATTATGCCTTCGTTGAGACTTACTTAAATTTTTTGAAGTACTGCAGGGTGACATACAGTTGTCCTGATGCACTAAGTAAGAATGTCAAGTTTTTCACTAGAGTTGTAACTTCAATTACACTCTTTCATAGGTTTCTTCGGTCGTCTGCATACAATGTAAAGAACGCCACGTGTAAAGCCTCTCGACGTTCAGAAGGAACTTTTCCCATTGAGTGGATGAATTCAAATCAAACGATGGTTACTATTAGTTCGAAAAATGGTGCATACGTGGCTTCAAATAGTAAAATTCTCGAACCTCTTACGGTAAGCTATACTGTCTCTTCACGCACACCGAGCCTAGCCTTATCATTGGGTAAACCCAACGATGCGGCAAAACGATGATTTTAAATTGTCTCCATTTGGGCAGGAAAAAGGGATTATTAGGTAAAACTGTGAACGAAGCTGTTAATAAACGCAATGCCCCCGTAACCAATCTTTTAGCGAGAGTTTTCTTTAGAAGAGTTTTCTTTGCACACATGCAAACTAAATTTTCATTGTTTCTATGAAGTTTAGCACTGATCTGGGGTGGGATCTTGCTTATATCTCATTTACTAGTCCTACGGTTCTTAATAGAGCTTCCTTTTCACGTCTGGCTTCGTTCATTTTCGTCTGGAAAGAAAAACCTGTAATAAATTGTATTTATTCGACACAAAAAGTAACAGCTATGTTTCTCTTTAAGACTATACGCAGAGATTTAAGAGAATATGAACTTGCCTTTAGATTTCTTTCTATTCTTAACTTTCCTATTTCCATTTAGAGTTTACATAAAAATCGATTGGATTTCCACGTCCACTCTTACAAAGCGTCCACATCTAAATGAAAAATGTTATTTATGAAAATTTATGAGAATTTGTGAAAAAATTTTACATGTGACAGAGAAAGCGTAGGTAGAAAAAGTTCTAAATACTCCATTAAACTCACTTGGTTCTTAAGGTGAATTTCAATGAAGAATCATTTGACACAAAGTTGACAGCAAAAGCAGTTAAAAATGTGTATAAGATATGTGACTTGTGATGGATACTTCTGTTAATTAACTTAATATACCTTTAACACGACTTATAAGCATATTATTGGGCTGCGTCCGAGCACTAACAGTGCCTCATAGTAAATCAATGCTGACTAATATATGTATTCACTGTAAGTCTATTCTCGTACGTACATCTCGGCGTTGCATACAAGACAAGAATGTATATTCTGAGTGATAGGTGTAAAAATCTGTAGCATCTTTGAGATAGAAAACATCTAACAAACGCTCTTAAATCTCCTGGGTTTGGTAGGTCTTATGGTATTAGTGTAGAGAAAAACTCTTCATTTACTTTGGAAATATTTCTTTCCCCCTTCTGGGAATTTTCAAGATGTGTAGCAGAATCGAGGTTCGCGTTCTGAGCTCGTCTATCGAAATCGATTAAAGATATATCTGGATGTTTTCAATCCTGTGTCGCCATTTTTTCGACTAAGAGCGTCTCAAGAAGAGAGAAAAAGTATACGCGAATAAGGCTACATCGGCCCATAATTTTGGCACGTGCCGAATATATATACTTTCTTATTTGATGCGTGCGTGACAAAATACGTTAATATGTTTGTATCCATCCTAAGCAGGAAACGCCACCACAACTGGCTTATGTATTATTTTCGGTTATACATCGACGTATTTTCCATGTGTTTTTTATCGTAAGGCACATGAAATGAAATGTTTATTGAGATGATAACGGAAAAGGTTTTTTTTTGTTGCGCGAAAAATAAAAATGAATAAAAAAATGATTATCGAAGAACGTTTCTCTGGAATTTATTACATTCTGGCATAAGTTAAGGCTAATAAATGCAAATTATTTTGCACTAAAAGACTATTAGATCCACGCTAATGTTCTTCACTTGCACATCTGACTATCTATCTACAGATGTGTGTGCTTTTCTTGTGTGTGAGCAAGAAAAACTAACAAATAATGCACTTGAACAAACCGCATTTTCGAGCTTATAAGGCGTTCAAATTTACACTTTATTGTCTACTTTTCCCAATAAACGCAAACTAACATGAGGAGGCGTCTTGCGTAAAACTTTCGTAAATTATGCACTGATTATGTGCCTCCTTTCATGTGAAATATTTTAATGTAATAAATTGCGATAAACTACTGCTGTTATTAATGCGAAATCAGTTTATATCCGCGATAGTAGCTGACGGTTTATAAGGCAGGAAATGCACACAATATAGTGCAGTGTACATTCTGGCTTCGATGGGCGTTATAAAAGATTACGCAATTCGAAATGAAACAAATCTAAATAAAGTCAACTTTCGCTTAAAGACCTCTTGCAATTGTGGAACCTGGCAAAAAAATGCAAAACTTTCGTTAAGATTGTTATTAAATTGCCTTCGCCAGGTTTATTATTTTATACGGTACACTTATATCCATATATGCACTATGTAATGAGCGCAGTTTTTCCTTTGTTTGAAAAATTTACCTTCAAATAAAATAGTGCTGGGGTAAGCCTGAGCAGGTATTCCAGGTACCTTCGTTATTTATATCCCTCATCTGAACAAAAATGCTAATCCTCTTTCTGTTATAATTCAAGTTGCTTTTATTAATTAACTTATGTCACTAACTAAAATACATCGTTCGAATAATAGAGAATATAAAGAACCTAACGGCTAAAAGTTAAAATGTGAATGCATATACTTAACTCAAATAACTTATCGTCAGTGGTCACAGGACGCAATGGACGGTCTTCTTTCCGAATATCCACAATTCGGTAACCGTAGAATGCAAGGACCTCAGGCCCTTTCTCGCAGATGCGGATTAAATCCGGGAATGAGTTAAAAAGTTGCTTCATCCTGTTGTAACCCAAACTTCGGCGTATTTCGATAATCCCGATTCTATTCTCCCAATGTTATCTTTTTTGAATAGTCGCAACCCTATGCAATAATTATAAAATCGCTTTAAATTCATCCAAACCTTTTGCGATACCTTTATACTCATCAGCGCAGGATGATTCATTTTGTCAAAACATTTCCAATGCCCGGAAGAAGTCTTTAGAGACGCAACAGTGTATATATATTCTTGAGGAGCATCAAATTTTAAATCGATTTCAGCATGTCCGTCTGTCCATCTTTCCGTCTGTGTGTCTGCCCGTCTACGTAAGATCTGCTGTAAACATTCTTTTGGCAGTAAAAACGAAGCTATCGACTTCAAATATGGCAGAAAAAGTGTATATTCCACCACGCAAGTTGGCAGTGAAAATGTCCTAAACCGGTCGAAAGATAAGTCTGCAGTACTATATAAACTGAGAACAACTCCGTTCTGCAAAAGCAAGAAATTGATGTTTTCTTTGTGCTGACGGCAAGTAAATGTGCAAAAATTTGAATTTGATTGTATTATGTGGAAAATGGTTTGGTACTTGAAGAAAAATGGAACAAATTTGACCCGCCTATCCAATTTTTAGTGTATCAATACTTATTGATTTTATCCATATCTTTTAATTACGAAGAAGCAAGCTTCTTAAACCCCACAAATATATAAATTCTTGGCCAGTTTCAAATCTGAAATTCACCTACACATGTTCCTCTATATGTCCGTCCATCCGTGCGTCTACGCAACTTCGGCGTTAGCGAAAGGGAAAATATCGCCTACCAATTTTTAAAGCTCAAATTTGTTGTCAAACAACGCACGACTGCAACACCCAAACGCCTATGCAATAAAAACTGTGAACACCTTTGCAGCACACATACCACATAAATTTCCACTTGTATTTTAAAAACAGGAAAAATCAGATTCGCTCACTCAGTAGTATAGCGTATAAAGATTCAGATCTTCACCTTTTTTTGGTCCTTTATAGGAAAACCTTAAAAAGTATAAGAGATTCGATCACGACCGAATATAATTTTCAGGTCTTCTTTTTTGTTAAGCCTCTACTGACGTTTGCTTAGTCTAACAGGAATTACGATTGCACAATGCAACGGAAACAGAAACCACCAAAAAAAGAATAAAACAAGGTCATAAAGTAATGAATCAAAGCAAAACAACGTTGTGTATATTACGTCTATAAAACGAAAGCGATTCCACTTCATAGTTATAGGAATATTATAAGATATAAAAAAGGAAATCATTGCGTTTTTCTCGTCGTTTAAAGGTTATAGAAGGCAATCGTGAAACGAAAGGATGCTTTTTTTTCTATTATTAGCTTTAGGTCTTTATGGTGGGATATAAATTATATGCTGAAATTATAGAGAACTTTTATTCTATTTTATAATAGTAACATTATTTTTTAGGTTTTTGTTGCTTTAATGCATGAAATCTTCTCCAATTAAAATTCTACTATTGCTGCTAATCTTTATGTATACACTATGATTGCTTGAAAAACAGACACAACTATGGCAAAAATTAATTTTAGCAAATTTTTCATTGTATTAAAACAAATTTACGTGCCTCAATTTTTAGTGGCGCAAGCAAACCTCCCACCCATATACACACGTTAGCCTACAAAGCCAAAGCTTGTCAAGTGAAGTGTCATATGCTAACAAAACAAAGTTATGAAATTTACCGTAATGAAAATGGAATAAATATTTTCCATTTAAAACAGTTTTCACCTCTTTGAAAACTAATTAAAAAATAGGTTCAACATATTCTACAGCAATATGTTACATCACGCAGTTAGAACAACGAAGAAACACCGTTTGTACGCAAGCACTCAGAGCGAGGTTTCAATATGCGCATAGATATATCTGTATAAGTATTGCTTTAGAGGCAGAGAAAAAGAGAGAGAGAGATGATCATCATTACACTACCTTCAAAACGCGTGGTTGCAAAAAAATGAACAACGGGCGCAGAAACACAATCCAATTTTTTTTTCAAGCTGCGTAAAATTTTACTTAGCCGTAACCAAAATTTTGCGTAATCGAAATTTGCTGTAGTGTTTAACGGATATTTATATAACAGCTTACTTTTGCTTGAACATTTTGCTGAAGTGATTTATTGTACTCTTAAACTTACTTTCATTTATATTAATATTGCACAAGAGGGACTTGATGAGGGTTCTAATAAGGTAATCAGGTAAATTTACTTGCTTTTAGTCGAGTTTCTTTACTGACAATTAAGTGCATTAATAAACAATTTTAGTTAACATTGTTTTTCGAGATCTTTTCAACAATATATAGGAAGCATAAAAGAAGTTACATTCGGCTCGGATTAAATGTCTTCGAAATTTATGTAGAATCCTCTAGGTATGCGTCGTTTATTATTTCGAAAGCAATTATTTCAATAACTATTTATAATGTCGAATTGAATGAAGACTATTTTCAGTTAACGGAACCCAAAAGTCTTTGAATAATAAGGCATGGATTTTGACAACCCTGTGTACTGTAGCAAAAGACGAAAGAAACTCATATTTGAAAACTTGTGGTAAACAAAAAAGAGAAAAATTGAAAATCGTTACAAATTATCATTACGATATGTTAACCGAATCTAACCGAAGCTTTTCATTGTGGATATTCGGGAAAGCAATAAACGCCGTTCTTGAAAAAGTTACCGGTTTAGCTATATTTATTACTACAACACGAAATGGCGTACAACACGAATGACATTGGTAAGTATCAATAGTAAGAGTATCAAATATTTGTAGTCGGGAAGCGTTAAATTTATCGCCCAAATGAACCTGAATTCCTGCGATTAATGCAATTTCGCCTGTTATTTGCTCTTTGTTTATCACGCATGCTCGCACCATTTGATATCAGTGGCGAAACGGGGCTTTTTGTTGTTGAATGAGCGCTAGAGCTAGGAAAACAAAATCTTAATAAGTAGCAGCATCTTAAATTGTTGACACAAACTCGCGTGGACGTGGCAGTAGATATGCGCATCGTCAACAAATGTATGTTACAGTTATGCCAATATCTAACTAACTCTTTTAGGAAAGCGCTAAAAAGTAATCAGAAATAATTTTTCTAATTTTAAAATGACAGTTGCTTACCATCACTAGCTAAGGTCGATTTTCCAAGTGTGACTAATAATTAAAAAAAAATTAGGTCTTACCGCCATCGCATTAACATCAGAATAAAACTCTAGTTTTCTACCAATAAATTATGATTCACTATATCAAATGCCTGAGAGAAAGCCACAGAATGGTTAAGTCTCCCTTTGCATATCGTACGCGTGATAAGTACCCCCAAAGCTTTACACATCGCTTAGATTGCAGAAGTGACCGAGCTTAGCAGATGAGTTCTTAGCATACAACAAATTCCTAAAAATTTAGGTGTAATTGAAATTGGCTAGTTATGAAGCGTTCAAAGACTCTCGATAGAGCAGCAGACCGTTTAATAGGAGAAAAAGGGGTTGATTTTTTCACAACAGGAGTTATAATTGCTATTTGCCAACCCTCGAAAAATAAACAATTTTTATGTCAGTTACGCCAGACGGCGAAGAAAGTTTTGCTGTGGAGCATATGAGGATCAAAGTCATAAGATTGTTTTAGTCCCACGCCTAAATTAAATTTCTTCTTACGTAGATTAGTTTTTTAAAGTTTTGTTTCATTTATTCGATCCAGCCATTTAGGAATAGTATAGGAAACGAAAAGGCAACAGTTACAGTGAAATGTGATTATTATATTGATTTGCAATTCAAGTCGAATCCAAACATAAATCTACAGAAACTGACAAGCATATTTCGCGCCTACTTTTGATTCAGCCGCCGTACAGTACACTTGGTAAGTTTCTTCTATCACGTCAATCCAGCTTGTGATTTAAACTGTAAAAACAAGTGGTCTGAATGGAATTGCTTATTAAGAAAAGAGGCCGACTTGAAGAATCTATAATTTCTCTTAGGAACTGCATAGGTTAAAATGAGCATCATGAGAATACGGTCTTCACACGAAAACCGCAGACATTTAATTGCCATATCGTATCGTTTGGTATGTTGTATGTATGTAAATAAGTTTAATGAGATGTAATAAATGAGCTTTAATTAGCTCGAATCGTAGTTTAAGAGAATTCGAGAATGATGATCCTACCCACGTCGTTTAACAGATTATATCAAGCGGGCAAAGCTCAGTTACATATTCCCAAAAATGGAGCGAAATATTTCTACAATGGACTTAAATGCCTTCAAAGCCAAAACCAATTCGTTTAAAACCTTACAAAAAAAAAATTGCTTTAAAAAAAAATGAAATATAATTGTAGAACAAGCGGTGTAGAAAATTACAAAATTTTACATTAATCGATGCCTGATCCTGCAAATCTGAAACAGAAGCAAAAATCTGAACCATTTTCATTCTTTGGCCGTAGTAATGAAAAATGAATAATAAAAATAGAAAACTTAACTTCAACCATATTGTGCTGTGTGAATTTCGTTTTCACAGAAGCAATTATGTGAGCATAAGGTAAGGAAAACTGCAGCAAGCAGCAAATGCGGGAAACAAACAAAAGTTATGACGACAAAATGCTCGTGTTCGCATTGTGAAGAAGAAAGAAGAAGAGTAACTAACGGCGCAGATGTTTCTGGATGCATTTTCATTTGAGTCACCTGCTTGTTGTTCCATCAAACCATCAAACTACACGGCAACTGCAACATAACAAATGTTCGTCATCCTTTCCCTTTTCGCATGTTCATCATTCTATTCCGAAATTTAACGATATCTTTTCAACTCCACCTACTGTTATGCCACCTACACCAGGACAAAAACATAAGCAACATAAACATTTGTTATCTCCTCCGCAAGGAAAGTAAATGTACTTTAAAAATATTACTTTTAGATACAGAAACGTATATCAGCATATATTTTACATGCTAAAGCAACTTTTGATTGCTTTCCTTTACTCGGAGGTTCTATTCTTCTAGTTTTTGTGTTCTTTTCGGTGTTCACATCGGTGTGCTCCTATACATGCTGCCTATTGCATTATCAGATGCAATATTTGCTGGGCTTTGAAATTAATACGCTTTACTTCCCAGCATAGAGACGTTTATGTTTATTACATATGATTGTATGTGTATTTGTGTGTGGGTTAATTTGCAAGAAAACCAGAAAGCAGTCTTCTCTCATTTCCCCTCCAACTTTTACGGACTTATTAAGCTTTATTAGCTTATTTGTATGTCTTTATGGACACAAATCATAATAGAAGCACGTAGACCTCATGTCTGTTTGTTAATAAAACCAATAAGTTTAACTATGCTATGCGGTTGACATTTCTCAAAGGCTTTTCAACAGTATGCGACACATATGTCAGCCAACACATGCATTGCTTGCACTAACGGACCAAGACAATGTGCGCGCTATTTTTCTAGTAAATAGCTTTATAGTAACGTAGATTTGCCACTACTAAACTTAGCAAGACAAGCTATAGTGTATGATGTGGAAAGTAGCAGCACGAAGATAATTAAGAGGAACCTTCTACCAAAGGTTAATTCAGCCTGTGTTTGAAAATGGAACCAAGATTCCGAAAAAATTGGTTACTCCCACACAAATAATAATGCTTCGCACACTTTTTGTCTTTATTTTGAAGATGCTTTAGCCAGAGCACCACGGAAGTTGCTCGGTCGTGTCCGCTCTGGAAGCACTGTTTCGCCATTAGCTAGTTGTTGCTGAAGGGAAGTTTTTAAAAAATTGAAGAAGAACTGCATATTTCCCCTTACGAGACCATTGCAGTGCTGTATATTGAGCAAAGTGCAATTAGCTTGCCGCCTACAGTCCAATAGTTGGGTAACACAGGGAATATCCATAAGCTGAATCGAAACGGGATCGAACGGTTTTTGAAAAAATTGACAAAGAAGAATGAAAAGTGAATGGTTCGTGATCCACGATAGATAATATTGCACAAACCAATATATACGCCATGCAAGACATTGCTTTGTGTTTCGGATGAGCTACTTCGAACTGACCATACAATTCTCTCCACCGTCTTCATATTTGGCTCTTTAGCAAACTGTTGTGTCATTACGTCATAATTTCAACGGCGCAATATTTGCAATATATCTACATAAACAACCTAATTTTTCGTCTCAGCTGCACGACGTATTGCAAATCGATTATTTGCGCACTCCCGTGTGTCCGGTTATGTTGAAATGTTGCACATATTTTTGCTTTCGATGCCAATACAATCAACAATCAAGCAAGTAATTATTCCCAGCTTAGCATAGATCTCCTTTCTAAACGAAAATCCGTAATATTTTTAGAAAATATTATCAACACTTTACTGACGCCTGCCAAATTTTTGTTTATCATTCCATCATGCTATTGATATTTTCAAAATAATAGAAAAATTTGAATTTAAATTGTTGGTGTTTGTTGAAGCAAAATGTCGTTCAGAGTAAACATTGCCCTGGTATGTCTCACAACAAGCCCTCGCCTTCGGAAACAACAATTTATCGACGGTTTGGAAGTCGATGGAACGAAGTCGTACAGCCACCAGTGATGCTCACGTCCAAAAGGGATGGTGACACTGAAAAACGTTAAAAAAAAAATCCCGAAAATTGTCGTCGATAGTCGGAACATTTAAGATGTCATCATTTTGCATGTAAATCTGGGGATAAAAAACTGTTTTTCTATTACCCAAATCCCATCTGCTTGTAAATGTCAGAAGCATTGCAAAATGATGGATTTGGATTTGTGATCCCGGGTACATTTTCGGACATGTTAGCTGTCAATAAAATATCAGTTTGTAGACATTCACATCCGATGGGAAAAATCCGAAAGGGGGTAAAATGGCTACCATAATGATTGACTGAAAAGGCCATTTCAAACCGTTTCAAAATCGCAGTTTCATAGCTCGCCAGGTAAAAAACGAGTTTTCTGCGACGTATTGACATCGACGTCATTGACATCGACGTCGAAGCGGAATATCCATGGCCACAAATTCTTGCTGTACATATGATGGCATCAACAAGGTGTGATGTTTTACGAGCTGCTAAGCCGAATGAATTACTGCAGATGTCCACCGACATCAGTTGAACAAATTCAACGATGCATTGTTGCGAAAACGACTAGCAGTAGCGACTAAAAGACGAAACCATGACAATGCGCGGCTACATGTTGCCAATGTTGTCAAGGATACACGGTTGCAGCTCGAATAAGAAATACTGCCACACCTAGTCCACTTACCAGGCAAGGCGCCTTCTGATTACCACTTGTTCAGGTCAATGCAGCATGGCTTGGTTGTCACGCGATACCACAAAGTTGAACAAACGTGAAAAGGGGTCGATGAGTGGATCGCTGCCAAACTAATACCGTTCTTCCAACGCGATATTGCCATGTTACCAGAAAGATGGGAAAAAGTTGTAGAAAATGGTGGGAAATATTTTGGTTAATGTATGTTGCACCAAATTTTTCTCAATAAATGCCTTTTTGAAGTGAAAAAACGCTCAAAATTAACGCAACCACGTTATATATAAAAATTTTCCATGACTTTCAATCACCAGCGCTTTTGGTATAAGACTGAAGTAATCTGGTGGATGAATTACTGATATTTACTACTACCTTTTCATGGCCACAGATTTCTTCTCTGCTTCTTCTGTATAAGTAAATAAATTTATGACTTTCAATTTCAGTTTCAGATGTAAATAAGTGTATGCATACACTTACGGAATATATATGTGTGTAAAACTAATAAACTCAAGGGTTCGTTAATCAACTTTTATAAATTGCTTGCATATTGTAATTCGCTTATTCGCTTTCGTTACTCTCTTCCAATGATTTATGTATTTGATGTTCCCCTGCAACCATTGGTTTGCGCCAAGCAAACACACACAGTAAGATTGGCTTTACAACCATAAACGAAGAGGAGAAAGTACTATTAAAGGCAATGAATCTAAGCAAGCATTAGAAATCTCAATAAAAACAAACACCGAGGGCCAATAATTTACTTCACGCCAAGTTTACTCCACATTGAAAAGCAGTTAGTGTGCACTTGCATAAGAAAGCAGCAAAGCCCTATAATAAAAAAGCTCCAAGAACTTTCTATGCTGGACTTGTGTTCAAAAATAATTCGTATATTTTTATTGTTATGTAAATATATATACACGTACTTACGATTAAACACGTACTTTTCGTGACAAAAGAAAGTTTTCCGATTATTTTATCCAATCCTCAGTAAGCCCGTTGTACCTTTATAAACATTTTTCAAAGCATTCTTAGTAAAAGTATCGTCGGTTTCACTCTCACAAAAGTCAGTGTTTTTCAAAAATCCTTTGAATTGTTTTAAATGTGATTAAATGATTTTCTCTAGATTCAAATTTGCATCAGTTGTTTTACGTAAAGTCGATACTGCTAAATTAAATGCACCCGCTAGGATGGCTTTCCTACTTCATTTTTTTAATTATTTCCAAAAATACTTTTTGTTTAAGGTTTAAATGCTTAATGTAACCTTTAAAAATAATTTTTTATGTAATACTTAAATACTTAATGTAACCTCCACAAATTTCTTCTATTACGTTATCTCCTATCCCAACCAAGTTCCTGAAAACAGTTTATTTTTAAACT
>CCAG010015998.1:0-21445 GCA_001077435.1 Glossina morsitans morsitans | reverse complement strand
AACTCCATTCCGGCAAGACAAATTAAAGGGACTAACCTACGCAAACCGATGAATAACAGTTTGTAAGATCAAATTACGTTTATCGAATTGCACCGTCCACAATCTAATATGTTATCCGTTATAAAAAATCTACAGGGCTATAAATTCCTCGACGTCTCCTCCATCATCCATCATCCTCCAACATCCAAAATATAAAATAGGCGATGCTGCCTTTGATGCTGCTGCAGTAAAAGCGACGTCTTTTAGCATAAAATGAGCAAAAGCGTTTAAATAGATAGTTAGTATGAGAGTTTTACGATCCGGGGAAAGACAAGTAGCAGATTGTAAATTAGTGAAAACTAATACAAAATCTATTGCTTTAAAAAAGAACGACTATTAAAAAACAAACGTGCTTTTCTTGAAAGATAATTTTTCAAACACTCCCACAGCACAGCTCCAACCAATTTTGCTCTTTTCGTTCGAATTTGTAATGCTGGAACTACCGACATTTTGCGTATAGCTATTTCTATCAAAAGGGATCCTTTTGATCCCAAATCAAAGAAATGAGGATAAGATGCTATTGCCAGTAAGCCGACCAGGATAATTTTCCGATCAAAAATGAAATAGTCCTGACGAATATCTGGGCAATAAGTTTTTCGAATAGAACTCCACAGGACCGACGGTTATAGGCGAAGATATGAAAAAATTGTCGATGAAATTCCTTCAGTTTCCTATCTGTTATAGGTGTGTATATGGGAAGGTCACGCCCATTTGTTTATACTACTGTTACGAAAATCCCAAATCCAGTTAATGCTAACTACTTGATTTTTCCCAAGTAATAAAATAAATTGCTTAGTGCATATTCGCGGCGCGTCATACAGCTGCCAGCCGAGGAAAGCGATTAGCAGAAAAGCAGCCATGGAGTTAGGTAATAGTAGCATGCTTGTAAAAATGTATATAAGTAGACTGTTTGTAGAAGGCAGTGTTAATCGCCCGAGAAGATTTGAGTCGCACGCGAACAGTTGAGTCGGACAAGAACACTTAACTCGAAAAAGAATACTAAAGTTGAGACGTCGAGAGTATTGCTAAAAATAAAATGTAAATAATCCTGGTCTTAAGGAATAGTGCATTTCTCTTGAAAATAATATCCACGATCTAGTGATACGAACCGTATCGAGATTAACGGAAATTTGTAACACAACATTTTAGCTTCGCATCTTCATTTTTGCGATTCGTTTTCATGCAAATATTCGCCAATCTCACGAAAATCAATGTTTTCAAAATTCATCGCGCACTTCTCTAGCTGCAGACATGGACTCTTTGTTTAGTTCTTTTTTTTTTTTTTGGATTCTAATTTGCACTATCTATGCTGCGTGCTGCAGACCATTTGACACAAATACAATCTGTTTCGCGAGAATAAATCCCATACTGCCCTTTATTTACATTTTCCAAAATCAAATCTTCTTCCTTTTTGATACTTGAATATACTCGAAATGATTTCTCCAGACTATTACTACTCTGTTAAGTTTCCTTTTCAATCTAAAAAGTTACTAAAAGAAGTGTTTTTTTCAAGTTGTTATGGTGCTGTTGTATGTTGTTGTTATTCTTTTTTTTCCCCCCCAGTAGAACATACAACGTGGCACAAAAATATTTTCTCAAGTTTATACTGATGATCGAAGGGGCATGAAGGCGCTTCCATTCACTAATTCGCTAATCTTGAAAACTCATAAAAGAAAACCACCTCTAATCACAAGGGTCATATAGACTTCCTTAGATTTGTACAAAATGAAAGCTTGTTGCCTCTGCTGTGTTTTTTAGTTTATAAACAAATTTGAAGAAACCTCTACTATTTTGAAATTCTACTTTTAAAGGAACACAACATAAATCATTTTCAAGCACAATTTCATGTAAACACAAAAACATTATTTCATTATTCTTCAGTTATGACAAGCAAAAAAAATAAGAAGACATTATTCATAACGAAAAAGGAAAATAAAAAGGAACACTCACGACGTCCAGTTACAAGTGTTACAAGAACAAAGTGAACCAGTCATGAGCTGAAAATGCAATGCAACGCAAACACAAACACAAACCACCACCATTCTCAGAATCTCCGCTTACGGATAAGCAAAAATAAAACTTGAGCTGTAGAGCAAAAAAGGAAAACCGAACCGTAAAAGGAAACAGAGTATAAAGAACAACAAAAGGTAAAAAAAACTTGAAGATTTTAAGAGACATGTCAAGAAAGATTTAAGATTCTTTATGCCGTTAAGGATGTTTAACAAAAAAGAAAAAAAAAACAAAACCAAAACCACAAAACAAAAAGAGATTATAACCGCCCGCCTGGAAAATTTTTTACATACCCACAACTCTACAGAAAAAAAATAATACGACCATACACTAATTGCATTAATCGTCTTGTAACCCCTTGAAACATCGCATCGAGACCTTAAGTGTTTTAGATTAAATGAGATTCAAAGTTTATATCATTCGGTCCGATTACGCCCTCTCATCCCATTACGACGATTGTTAAGGCTACAAAAGCGCAGACAGAAAGCCAAGACTGATTTCGTGTATGTATATACGACTAGCAAGAAATGTGACTTGCAATTGCTTCGCACACGATGTCATTCGATTTGACACGATTTTAAAAATTATTTAACTAAAATTTTAAGAATCAAGTCAGTCAATAATCATATGGATGCGTCGTGAAGTGGCGACATACGTGTACGTCATCCTACGAACTTATTGAGTAATATTTCAGATAATCATCTATTGTATCCAGAGAGTAAAGGGCATATTCTGCTCTATACAAAAAGTGTATTGGACCCACATCCCTAAGCCAGGCATTTATTAAAAGTTTCGCCATAAGTTTCCATTTTTATGCAGCAACATGGACAGTCAGCAAGTAATAAGTTAATGATAACACTATGGCGCAGTTATAAAGCTTCATATTTGCTTCTTTTTTGGAATTAATATAATAATTAGATGCAAATTTCTATAAAGCTAAAGTTCACATATCGAAAAAACAAGGCTAATCTAACTAAGATTTCAAGTCCATTGAACCACGTGCGGCTTTTTGTTTGCTTACCTAGGATTTTGGAAACTTGGTATCTTTTTTTTTTGCTTACTTTACATCAACAGATTCAATTATTGCAAGTTGATGTGATGCGATTACAAACACGTTTACATTTGCAAGCTTTCGTTTTGGACGAACATTTACCATTTTTCAAAGGTTCGACATCCAGAGATGCAGCAAAACCGATCTCGTTCTGTTTTCGTCGTCTTCTCCGCTATCTACTGTGTTGGCGATAACACACAAATGCTCGATTAGTTGTAAATAAAGTCAAGAAATGTAACTCGAATTACAATGTAAGAGAAAGGGGGTAAGGAACCAAGAGTAATAATCGCTCTATAGATAAGTTTAAGTGCATTTTAATGAATAAGTTGGATAAACGATAATTGATTGTAACGTAATATTGGACAAGATAGGTATTATTATAATCACACTAACATTGAGGAAACATACGAAAAACCCATTCAAGTTAATGGGGGAAAAATCTTTTGAATTAACAAAATATACAAACGTTCTTTACATCCAAAAAAAAAGTAAGTTGCGAGTGATGAATTATCAAGTAAAAGGCGGAATATAACCCCAGAGAGTGTTTGGATATATAGTTTTGTTATTTTTTACTTTACCAAGTCTTGACAACACACATATTCTTGGAAAAGGATCCCCCCCGGGATTAACGGATTCTCTAACTGACGTGCCGAAGAGAAAAGCTGGATACCGCTCACTATCTTGACTGAGAACACTATCTGCTCGGTTGGTCGGCATCGACCAACCCAATACTTATTATGTAAACAATTTCCTAATGTGCATAGTTTCCTTTGGCCAGTCCAACAATAGTGATATCTGACAGGTACCTTGAAGTCTCTCGTCTCGCTTTCAAGTTGTTCGTGCATTTTCTTATAGTAGCAGCAGTATAGCTTATATAGATAATAAAATGAACAAAAAGATTGCAAAATAATCTATAAAAGGAATCAATCCTCCTTCAAAACTGACCGCAATGGTGTTTGCACAGTTCGCTAATGGTGAGTATAATGCCACAAGCATTAAAAAAAAAAAAGTTTAAAAAAAACCGTTACATTTTTTTCCCCCGTTTTTTCATAAACAACGGGGTTTCGAACATCAATTTTAAATGGATTTCGCCTTTAATGACTCATTAAATAAACAATTAAAATACAACTTAATTGTGCAAATGTCTTTTTAATCATTCCATACACAAAAAAAAAAAAAAAAATACAAAAAGAAAGAAGCAATCGAAGAAGAAAGGCAGCCTTTGTGTGACTGACTTTTTTCTTGCGCATACACGTACATATGTATATCTATATACATACATGCATGCATGCATGCATATACGTATATCCACAATTATTGTCATCATCATAAGAATAAAATCGAAAATAATAATAAAAAAGTATATATATATATATATGGAGGATATATAGAAATGATGCATATGATCAGTAGATGAACAATTGCGCTTTCATAGTCAACTAGTTTTGCTATTTTTATCTTAAATTAGAATTTCATGAGGAACATATTTCTCTGCATTGGTAAGGAATTGTGTTGTAAAGGAATGTTTTCTTGACTTAAATCAAGGTGAAGCAAAACAAAAAAAAAAAAAGGAAAGAAGAAGAGAACAAAGAATTCCATACGAGAAGGACGTGTACCATATACGGTTATAAACAAGTTTCATATCTCTATTGATTGCTATCTATCTATATATAGCAACATAAAGGGTGGAAAATACCTTTGAAGCTTTTATGATCTGCGCAAAAAAAATTTGATCTTTAAAAGCATATCAGCCTTAACGATCATACACACAAGAAATGTAGTTTTTTTTTTTTTAAAGTTTTCACACATATAATGGAGATTAAAAAAAGTCTCAGTTCGAAATGTTTTTGAAGCCACAGATCAAAGAGATAAACATCTGAAAAATTAACTTAATGTTCCGTTAGGAAATTGAAAGCCATCTCCCTTCTCTTTTTCTCCCTCTTTCACAGTATTAGTAGTTTACACATATACATAATTTTAAAATTGAATTTGTGTATATATATATATATGTAAATAAGTTTGTTTATTTATACATATGTATATATATATATATGTTTAGCAAACATGCGAAATCTTACACTTAAAAGTTAATACAAAATTTATTATTGACATTTGTAAGCGTGTATGACAATTCAGACCCAAGCAGATAAGCCCACATATGAAAACGAAACAATAAGAAAAAATGTATGAAAACATTATTTGTAGTAAATAAATAAATAAAAGGCATATAATATATCAATACGTTTTTGTTTATGTATATCCGGCAATCCTTGAAATTTTAATGCGTACGAAGTAATGGCTTTATAGACGTGTTAGGCGTTTTTTATGCACTTTGGGAAAAAGTATTTATTTTTTTTCTTAAGAAATCAAAAAACATAACTTAATGTTTGCATAAGTCATGTTAGTGCAATATGAACTTAAGGGTGATGAGGAACAATTTTTCTATTTGAATAATTCCTTGGAAATCACCTGCGACAAGAACACAAAGAAACCAACCGCTTAGAGCACCTATTGCTATCTCTTTTGTAACTTCATTCTCACCGTCACCGCGTTAATCCAAACGGAAACAAGAGCATCAGATATTGAAGGCTTTAGACTTTTTTGAGTAAGGTTACAACTATCAAATGCTATGACTGGTTCATGAAAGAGCTCTA
The DNA here is from genome assembly GCA_001077435.1 of Glossina morsitans morsitans. Taxonomy (NCBI): domain Eukaryota; kingdom Metazoa; phylum Arthropoda; class Insecta; order Diptera; family Glossinidae; genus Glossina; species Glossina morsitans. The sequence continues at coordinate 15,691 of CCAG010015998.1, read as the reverse complement.
ATGGACTTTCAAAGACTGATTTTCGAAGTTGACGTCACAGTACATATAACTTTTTGTATTTGTCGACGTAGTCTATAATCTGTTCGAGTTCAAGGATAAATCAACTCGACAATCATTGCTAATCAGGTATACCTATACCTATATACAAACCTAAAGATAAACCTAGTCCTACCTACCACATTTTTCGATGGTTTGCATAAAACTCAGTTATTAAAAAAAAGAAACTTTACAAACTCTTTTCCAAAGGCCATAAAAACAACTTGTAAGTTTTTCTTTAGTTGTTCCCTAACCGCGCTGCCCACCTTTAGGGATAACCTACGAGCAGTGATCTTTCCAAAGTGCCCAATGTTTTCGCTTGTAGTCCCCTTCTCATATCTCTTTGAAACCAGAGTAGATCCTGCACGTATAAAGATGCCTCCTCATCATTAAAAAATCTCGACGTCTTCTTAGTCGTCTCACCCCGTTTAACCGAATATATTGTTTCGCAGGTAAAAAGCAAAAGTGTATCCTGACACCGTAACCTAAATTGGAACATAGAAGACGTCTCGTCTAGAGTGCCGGAGAACATGCAAGAAGAGGTTATATACGGGCTGGACAAAACATTTTAATAATCTCTACCAAGCCCTGCATGTAAGTAAGGAACTGCAAAAGAATGCATCGTCGTTTGACAACTAAGAGTTCTTCTTAAGTACAAACGTATTCGTAAGGACTGGACGAATTTTACTTGGATCTACTTTACGAAAATTACGTAGATCGCGTGTACACACTCCTGTCATATCATACATTCTTTACAACAAGCAGCACAAAACGAACGATCGTATGTTTACGTCGCGCCTTTTTACATGTAATGAGTGCGCTTTAGAAGACCTTTGAAGTCGATATGAAGACTTTATTTATGAAACAACTAAGAGCTCTACAAATATGAAGTTAAAAAAGAGAAAATTATAGGCTCAGGACGAGGTCAAGATAACTTTCAAAATGAACGAATCTCTCAAGATCTTCTTCCATGTAGTTTGTAAGAGAAGGTAAAAACTTGAAATAAATGATGCCTCCAGAAATGAATGAATGCGTTCCGAAATTGTATCAATTACTCTCCAAAAACTAACCGTAATGTTTGCAATCATGTATTTGAAAACAAGAACCTAGTATCAATTGGAGAGCATGGACAAGATGGACAAGTCTTTCGTAGCACTTGAAATTCTCTTCCTAAATATTTGAAAGGATGACAAGAAACTTTTATAAATTCGTCTAAGTCGCGTAAACAAACAAAACCATAAATATGCATTGATAACTTCTAAAAGCGGGTAAGGGGGGGTGGGGGGAGATTATCCATTTACAATGACAAGAGTTTTAGATTAAACAAAAAAGAATGATTAAAAAAAAAGTTATAGCTTTTGTAACAAACGAGAGGTTATAAAGTAGTTGAGAATGTGTGTAGGTGGCGAATTTTGTTGGCAAAACAATTCTGACAGCCAGCATTTTTTGTGTTACGATGGTGATGACCTTGTCTGCAATTAAGAAAAAGCCTCAATACATACAATCAAACACGTGTGTGCATGCAGTGCGAGAACTGTTTGAATAAATATTTAAAAAAGTTGAGCGGTTAAATAGTTAAAAAGTAGAATTGTAGCATGGCATTAACCTTGCCTTGTAGTTAAAAAGTCTTACTAGCAAATGTGAATGGAAGTAAAGCAAGATCGAAAGAAAAAGATTTAGACATACCGGATGCAACCGGTTACATTTAAAAGTCGGTCAACTCGTAGAAATACACTTTTGTACACTTAGTGCCTCCAGATCATTTACTAATCCGACGGCCAGAATAAGCATGTTATACAAGCTAAAGAAAAAACATTTTTTAAGAGAATCATTTGATGGATTTATATAAAAACTTATATATATGCTTCCAACGAATGATAATTTTTCTATTATTCTAGAAGTAATAGGTCAAAAGTCTTAAAAAAAAACGTGCACGCAGTTAGAGAGAGCATACTTTGAGGATCTGCGGTTGCATCAACGGATTTCAGAATTGTCCGCAAGGATTTTCTTAATATCGGCCTTTCAATCTCGCGATACATGGTGAGAAAAACTGATTTCAAAAACAATATGACTTGAATGATGGAAGACGAAAGACTTTTCCTATTTGCGGCATATGCTAGTTTGTAGATAGGCAGCATTAGATCAGCTTGGTTATCCTTGCTAGATATTCATCTAACACTGATAAACACAAGTCTTTAAAAGATGAAAGTCAGCTCCCCCCAAATCTTCGCGCAACGACGACTTAAGGACTCCTCACGATTTGAAAGAATCACAATCACACAGATATCTATTGCTTCTTGCTTTATCATCACACAAACTAAGCTCTTTATAGCAATTTATATTAGAATTCTAAGCGCCTACAAATGTTAAATATTATGGCAAGCAGTTATTCTCTTTCCCATGGGACCGGCGTCCTCCTAACCACCGCAATGTGGTCGGCCTTGCTAGAATATCGATATCGGGTTTTTGATGACACCGAGCAACTTACTCACATGCAAAACAAAATCCCATGCTATTTCTTTTTAACCGGGGTTTAGGGGTAAGCAACACTAACATGATAATTGCAACGCAACTATATCATCTCGCATGCATTCTATGCCAATCAACCATTTGCGATTGGTGAACACCACGCCAATCACTTTGAGCTAAAGCATCTACTTCCTCCCATCAACATATTATGAAACGTGAACCAGTGGAAGGAGGCAGCCGGAATGCAATAAAATAAAGTCAAGGTAATCATAGTAAATAAGTGAAGCAGTTGTATAATGGGCCGACTACGTTCTTGAACATGTGAATAGTTTACATCATATAAGAGAAGATTACAACTCCCAGACTCCCATTACCGCACTCCTGATAAGAGAGCATCGACTTAATGTACAACCCAAACAAAATCATTAATATCTAACTTATTTAATCTAAAAAAGATTCTTCCATCATTTTAACATACATCCACCTTGATGACACCCAGTGTATAAAGAAATTAATATTTAAGATAAAATAGAGATCTTTGTATATTAATCGCAAATTACGTAAAAGCTAAGCTAAGCCTTGACATAAGCCTTGAGAACATTGTATAGGAAGTAAACCTTAAATTAGTTTAGTAAAGTCTCCATTGAATCTTAGTAAGGTATATAAATATTCAGTATACACCTGTTAAATGTATAGATGACAAGTAAGTAAACAAATTGATTTGGAATTAAGTGAACATTATTATAATAATGCATTAAAATACATATATCATAAATTTTCTTTGAGAAAATAAGAAAAATCATAAATAAATATATTGGCATTCACACTTCATTCATAACTCACGATTTGTATGCCAATCAAACACTTCTACTTAGTGTTTTCAAAGTCATCACTTTAGGTAGTTAGGTAAATAAAGTATTGGGTTTAAAGGCCATCATAAGCTTGTCAATAGGTGAAACTATTATTTATAGTAGATGGGAAGGCTCTTTATAAATATATATATATATGTATATAATCAATTTATATAATTTATATAATCCATTATGATAGGTATTGATTTGTTTTTTTCTTTTGGTGAGTTTGCTTTAGCTTTCTCTTATGCCATTACTTTCAATTTGTTTCAAGTCAGTTATTGTAACAAATAAGCATCTACCCACCCACAAGCGTACTTTACAATTAAAGTAGAAATCCTCTGGCAGGCATATACTTAAGAGGGTAAAAACAAGGAAATACATTCGAAAATTTATTTATTTTATTTCTTAAATATGTAGCCGTTCGTTTCGCCAAATTTGGTGATTTGTATTATAAATTGATAATCGCATCAAGTATAAAGAGTAAAACATAACCACACCACCACCAGGTGAAATGGTAAATTTATTATTATTGAGCTTTACAACAATGCATTTAATAATACATATATATAATGTCATTAAATTTGAAGCTTATTATTCGTATCATTACCGTTTAAGTATATTTTAAGCGTGTATGTTAATGAATTTCGTAAAAAACACATTTTCATTAAAATTCAATTTCGAATTCAATGTCAAATGAATTGCATTCTTAATCTTTTACGGCAGCCATTTATTCTAATTTGTATATAAATTTCACTTGAAGTTAAGTAATGTTTTTGAAAGCGCCTAAAATTATGTAAAGAAATTCACGTTAACAAACTGAACACACTTTTAACACGTCTGTCATACTCCTATACTAGGTGAAGCGATTGATAACAGTGTAAGAGTATGTGTGAATGTAATAGCTATGTGTTTATAAAAACAGACGCAAAACTGTGTTAAATAATAGTTGACAATACTAACATGATTCTTGGAGCGATATACTCCCCTTCGTCTACCAACATATGACTTCCAAAAATATTTTCACTTCAATAGCTTTTCTTATCAAAAAAAGAAGAAATAAAATAGGAACAAAATTTGTGCCTTTCGTATACGGATTATGAAAAGTAAATGGAGCTCCTGATCGCTTAACTTGTATGTTCGTCTCTGGCAAACACTCCTCACCTCCTTCTTGATGGCTCCCGTTATTACGTCACCGAAAAGATTAGTTTCGAATTCTTTCAAAACTTCCTATTTAACCATAGCTTCAAAATTGGCTTCAAATCGTCAAAGTTGACGTTGATTCAAACAAAACAATTTTAAATCCATCGTTATTGTCAAGAGCCGATAGGCGTATGATCGAAAGCATATTAAAAAAATCAAATCCTCAAAGACCATTTTACGATTTTACCATTTCAGGATTGACGAAACGCAAAGAGAATATGCATGCTGCACATAAGGAAATGATGGTGACCTGCATTATACTTCCTATCCGACAATTTTGGTTATCTGCGAGTAGCATGAGATAGATTATCCCGGCAAGGTGTAAGAATAGTTTGGAATGTGCTACATCGTCAACGACATAATAAACTTGTTTGGCATAAAGTATCATAAGAGACTTGCTTAGAGGGAAACAATGCAAAAATCTTTTCTCTGTTCCATATATAAGCTTCAAAAATTCATATGAAAAATGTTCACTAAGGATTATCGAACTGCATGCCAAACAAAAATTCCCTGAAAGTCTCCCTAATAACATCAGTTTGAAGAAAAGTGCTCTCGATCTTTTTCCAGCTGGTGAAAAAACATGGTAGTTTTTGACACAAATTAATCCGTGAAATGGATTACGAGGCCAACGCGCTTTCTGGAATCCACCGATACTTCAGGATGTTGAATTCATGACCGTTGCAAAGTCAAGAAAATCATAAGATTTTCCTTTTTTTTTGCAAACATACGCTTCTACATACAATTGAAAGGCGGGAAAATCACCAAAACAATTGGAATTTCCAAATAAAATTAGTCGACAGCGGCAGATCTGCGACAGAGAATCGAATTTATCAGGACGGGCAGACTGGCTCTTAATAAGTTTACCTTACATTAGAAAGGCCTCTATAAGCATCTTCTTAAGGAAAACGTAGCTTATACCCTACTTATTTGCAAACAGTAGTACATAATCGTACAACTTTAAAAATAACGGATTAAATATTAATTAAATAGCTCTGCCAAATTTCAATGTGAAACTTAAAATTTACACATAGATTATGACATTTTATGCCAGGTGGCGGAAGGCAACAATATGTGGATTTAATTTCAGCCTTTTATAATGGCAAGGCAATGTCAGACAGATTACAGATAATTCGCAAAAAGTATTTATGCACACTTTAAGGAATTGAACCCCAAAAAATAGTATGCTATTCACGAGTATAATAAATGTAATAAAATTCCGTCAAAATGAAACTCAATGGGATTAATCTCCTGGTAGTAATATAAAAATCTCTTCTTGTAATCTTTTTTTCACCTCAAGAGGTTATAGTTTATAACTGAGATAATTCTGTAGACTTTAGTTGGTGTAAGAACATAATACTATTTATATTATAATTCACTTACGTTGATTCCTTTGATACTTTTGAACTAGTATCCGATTCATGGCGGCGACGTTTAGCAGCTGAACGTGTGTACTTTGAACGAGGCCTAAAACGAACATCAAAATAATGAGACACAATAGCAAAGTCAACATCAGGAGAACTTATTAATAGTGAAACTTACGGTGAAACAGCTTCGGCTAAAGGTGTTGCCTCTCCTGAACCCACCCGCCTACGTTTATCACGTATTGCAGCTGAAGAACGATCCCTAGAATGATGGCGTCTACGTGTGCGGGGCATCTAGAAATTCAAGGAAATCGATATTTTTAATAATACTTCTGCATAATAATTAACTGTATCGATTGTAATGTCGATGTCACATTCTATGAAAACAAAAAAAAAAAAAAAACACATGGTTTCATTGCTTGTTCCTCACATAGTAGGAGAAGGAAGCAAATACTACTATGTACATGGATAATAAACATTATTCAATAAATTTTACACTACCTTTGAAATAATCAATTATCACAATCCGACAAAAGTTATAATAATCAGAAAAGGTCAAAAATGTGCTGCGGTCCAGGCAAAAACAAAAACTCGTTTGTCTTTTTTTAGATGAAATTGACAGCCACCAAGACGGCAATAAGGCTACACTAAAACACAATTCACACGAATACACAAAAATTGATTTTTTTATTTCCATCCACTTGTCTTTTGATGTTAAGTCTTTTTCATTTTCGTGAAATATAAGTAACTTTTAATACAGTATTTTTTCTTCTTTTTTATATATTCTTTAAAAATGATTTGAGCTATATATAGAAACTCCCACGGTATACGGTTTTAAAGCAAACAAAATTCTTTATTTTATACAAAAATTGTATATTTGCAGACTTCGTGCTTGTCAAAATGCACACTTTTGATGGCTATGAACTGAGAATGTCTTGTGACGTCATTGATAAACTACTATTCTTCTTTTAACTTGGAATCTCTATCTTAAAAACGCCATTATTGCCATCTTCCGATTAATTTAGACTCAACAACGATCTAAAAAAAAAAAGCAATATGGCAGCGTAACGCTATGTTTTCTATTCACAAGACTCGGAGAGTAAATTGTATTTACTCTCTTGTTACAAAAAAAAAAAAGAATCGCAATAGTGCATACGGTTTTTTTAATAAAAACATAACACTTCATAAAAAAAAAACGATTTCTATTACGATGGCCTTTTACACATGCAATTACGAGGTACTTAACGAATTAAAAGCCTCCCCTCCCGCTTACCTTTTTTTCTTTGTTAACTGATAGTGTAGAAATTGGTTTATAAGTGAGGGCTAAAAGTGATACAGCCGTAGGCAAATATAATTTACTCCACAGAGTATTCAATATACTTGACACAAGTTTCCAAGTCTTTAAAGCCGGTTCTTGTATGCGTACGTGCATGGGATCTAATAATTGTTCAATTCAACGTTCTAATATAATCTTTTTGGTATTTTTTTCTAAACAATATTTATGCACCAACAACAATTAAGTTTTATTACCAGCGAATGTTTGTTTTGCGAAGAAAACTGTCAATTGGACATAGAAACGCGAATAGGGTTACCGAACGCCGTTAACGAAGGATTATAAAAACGAAGAAAAAAGCAAACTTGACGCTGCGTTGTAGAAAACATACAATAAAACTTTCAAAATATTAAAAATAAACAAATTATTATATATATTCGTTACAATGCTTAATAGGATGATATTCAAGTATTAAAGCGATCTTCATTAATTGTTTAATAATTTTTTATTTTTTGTTTGTTCTTCTGAAGTTTAGCGCCTTTTCTAATTCTTACACCAGAGATACCAATACTCTTTCTTGGTTTAAATGGTAAGGCAATAATTGAAATATACAGTGAGTGGAAGGTGTATAAACAATTTAACTAAATTGAATATAGCTAACGTTTTTGCTGAACAACTGAACACCAAAGCGAAAGCTAATTTTCACCTATTTAATACCCCGATGATTTGATTTCTCACACATCCGCGAAGCATCGTGTTCTACGAATAAACACAATTGCTAATAAATCTGTAAAATATGAAAAGTTTTAGAAAATTTAAGTTTGGCTTTCCTTTTCAATCTTCATTCATCTAAGCGCCACCTGCACTTGGTTATAAATATAACGACGCGCAGCCAACTTCAATGTACGTGTTACACTACAAAGAATAAAGCAAACTAAAGGAAAACATCGCTTATTGTTATTCAGAGTGCAGTACTGCCAGTCGTATAAACTATCTAGTATTTTTTAAAAATTATATGAATGTAATAAACAATAGTGCCTTTAGTAATTTGCAATGTTTATCGTTTACGTTTTGTTAAAAAATAAAAAGTTTCTTTCTTAGTTTTTGTTTGCTCTTTTTTCTGTGAGAGATTTTAATTAAATCACTGCTATCAGGTAACTGTTGAATGTTTTGTGTTACTTAATTAATTTTTTTTTTTTGCTTTCTCTAATAATAAAAAGTAGTTTAGAGCATTTCATTACAAAATTCATGACGTCAGATTGTCACGTCTTGTACTTTTTTACTTTGCTTATTAATTATAAGCAGAAATGAACGATAATATATATTATATATAAAAATTTATGTTCATATCCTAGAAATCAACTAAGTAAAGGGCGATTCATGTAAACTTAAAAGGTGAGTATAAATTTTATGCATATACATATTAAAAAACATTGAGCCCAAGTAAAATAGAAATATGATTTTAAATGCTATGTTAGTAACGATCAAATAAATTAAATGAATATATGAAAGGCTCACTATTTTTTTATAATCGACTAGTTAAAGGTATTATTTTTTATTTCAAGTTTTTTTTTGTAGCCCTTCTTCCATGCGAAACTATCTCCAACATCTCCAGTCACATGTAATTGGCACATGCGCGTAACGATTTTTTAAGCCATGTGCTTTTTTATAATCGCATATTCACAGTGAGAGGGAGATCCCGAGACAAATTACCGCTATATAAAAATCTCGACGATGCCACCGTTATATGTTAAACATAAAACAGTTATTAAATGTAAACGACATATGTGAATCGGTGCTCAGTCGGAATTTACGCTTCGGTCAAAATACTAACGGTACTATCGAAGGAGGTGAATAAATTAAAGCAAGAGTTATAAAAGAAAATTAAAAAAAAAACCCTTATACTTGCAAAATGAATGCAGGAGCTTAGTGAAAAAAATAAAAACAACTAAAACAAAATGAACACGAATTAAAAATTTGAAATAATTTTTAAATGAAAACAAAAAGAAAAGAAAAATTTGAATAAACAGTTTTGTTTTATGTTAAAAGGCGCGCAGTACTCACATACTACGCTGGAAGCTGTGATGCGATAAACGAAAATATTGATTTTAAAATTTAAGCAAAAGGCAAATATACACACACACATATATATATACATATATATATAAAGTAAAAATAAAAATAAAAGCTTTTTTTAACCTGAATTAATTCGCTGCAACTAATGCATTTTTATTAAATCGCACACACAAAGACACCAACATACAATCATACACTATTCGCAGGTCTTTCATTTCATATTTTACTATTTTCCATTAAAACGACAAAAAAAAGAGGAAAATTCGCGTGATTCATCTAGATTTTCCTTAACGGGAGCAAGCATGAAACACAACATCGGGCGCTGTTGACATGAAACATTCCCCATTTGATACAAGTCTTGCTTGTTGTTTTACATATTCTCGTGTATTTCTCCCTTTTCTTTTTATACCAAAAAAAAAAGTAAAAATATACTTGCACACACATATGCGAGCGCACATAGGCCACATAACCGACATTGCCCTCATTTCGTGTGTACCATTTTTCTGGTATTGCTGTGCTAAGTAACATAACATATACAAATACAAATTTAAATGTTTTTTTCTTCCGTTTGTGCTTCTGTGTGTTACACATTTAACGTACGCTCATTTGTATCGCATGTACAGCACGTGCTAGTTTACGAAATATGTTATATAAATAGTAAAAACTTACAGATACGCGCTACCAGAGAAACAGCGACAATGAAGTATAATAAAAAAAAAAAAAAAAACAAGAAGAAAAACGTCATAAAGTAAACACACAACAGAACAGAGAGCAAACAATAATAAAAATCAAAGAAAATATTTAAAAGAAAAAAAAAAGAATAATATCGCATAGAATATGTAAAGAAAATTGTGTTAACTTGGATAGCAAGTAACCAGAGTAACTAGAGCTTCAATATATTTTGTCACTAAACGTGATTTACTGCTGCTTGCTAGATTTTTTGTTTTTTTATTAACATAGGAATAGAGCGCCATATAGATTTGCAGGTAACATCTGAATGAAATATGTCTGCGAGAGTTCCAAGAATAAGCGAGAAGTCAGGTACGTTAAGTCTATTTATAATTTTGCGAAGATGTCCTCTGGGTTTTTTTTTTATTTTTTTTAAGCTAAACTAATTCATTTATTAGGAACAAGCTCCAAAAACGCACAAGGGGGTGGAAGAGGAGCTTCAAAATCAGGCTAACGAAAACTTTGCTAAACGAAGTTATTTTTTTGTTTTTTTCGAATCTTCTTTGAACTTTACATTGGCGGTACAAGTGCATAAATATTATCAAGTACTTTTTTGTCTTGTTTCTAATGTAATTTCACACACATGCATGTGGCGACGTATAATACGAATATTACACATGTGCTTACCATATTCCCTCGGCTTTCCATTTTTTTTTTTTTTTTTTGATTTACTTTCTCGAGTGAAAGTGATTTCTGCGGTTTCTTCTTCTCTATGCTTTGAATATATGCGCGGGCCAAGGTCATTGCTGTATTTTAATTAATTCCGGTGTCGGATGTGTACTTTTTTTTCGTAAAATAATCAAAATGATCAATTTGTAAGACCGGATATAAAGAGATATATATATATGAAAATGTCAAGGTCTAAAGATATGTTTTGAACTTTGGTTTATGAAAATAATATTAAAAGGAAAAATTGAATTTTTAGTACCCGCCACTAAGTTGCCCAAGCGTTGTAATAATACGCCTTACTTTTCTGCAATTTGACAGCGCGTGAGGATTAGTTGTACGAACTAACTCTATACCTTTCCGTTTCCGTAGATATATGAGTTTCTTTTCTCTCTTTTGGTTTCGTAAGGAATGATAAAAACAAAGATTATTTTCCCATGAACTTTTGAACCCTTTTCAAGAAAGTATAAAATTAGAATTTAAGTCTCCAAACAAAATTCTAAGCCCGACTTAGTAGATTCCTGTGTCCATTAGTTTGTAAAGCAAAATGCTAGATCATCGGGACTAACGAAATCGATGTCTGCTTGTCCTTTTTTTAAAATTAGAAATTTGTCTTTGCTCGAATTTACGCTAAATCCATAGGTGCACGAACCCTTTCATAGTTACTAAGAAGCGTGGTATTCGTTCTTATATCCTACAGCACTCGTGATACAATGTACATTAAGTTTGTGTGGATGTATGTAACATCCAGAAGGACTTCAGATAACCCCATCTTCTATTGTATTGTTCAGTTAAGAATTACTTTCTGGATCGATTTAATCTTGCCCGTCCGTCTGTCTGCCTGCCCGTATTGTTTTTGGCTAAACAGAATACAGTGGCATTTGCTGTCCGCATGTAAAGCCTTACCTATAAAGGATCGTGATAGGAAAAAATTGCACTTTTAGCAACTACGAGCATCCATGTACTCAGTCGTGACTTTATTTTGGCAAGCAAGCAAAGTTAAATAAAAGTTCATAATTATATCTATCGAGAGCAAATTTTGAGTCCCCAATGTGTCAAAAGGATATGTAAATACTGCAATGCGTTTTGTTAATTGTGGGCAACTTAATTGCACACATATCATCATTATTTTAAGTGCTTCTCTCTGATATTTCCATGAGATGGGACACAACCATGCATACGAAATACACAAATTTTTCGTTGTTTCGTTAGGTTTTTAACTGTTATGGGTAACTTATGTTTTTTAAAATTTGATGTGAAACCCAATAGTAGATGAGTCAGTCAGTCAGCCACTTCAAGCCATCATAAGCAAATACACAAACTAATTCAATTAAAACATTCTCGATTGATTGTATCTGGCTGTAGAAAAAGGGAATAATAAAATTGCTAAGACTCGCTTCTTCGATGGCGTTCAGTCCATGTGCAATATGTGAAGTAAAATTATTAGGTGTTTGCAAAAATTTTGATCAGTGATTTCTACGGGTAAAAATGATAAAGAAATGGGAAATACCAGTGTACATAACGCTCGATCGTTTTGACCCTCGTCCGCATAAAATGACAGTTTCCCATTTAATAGTCGGCGTATGCCGACCCTAATCATGGAACGAACAGAATTTTTGTTTCAAATTCATTGGTTTTGTTGTTTATTTGAAGAAATGTGCGGCCGAAGTCCACCAAACACGTTCAGAGGGTTATGGTGATGCTGCTCCATCATAGCCCAATTGTCCGCCTTGGCTTCAACGGTTTAAAAGTGGCGACACGAATTGACTGGAAACGCCATTTTTTGTCCAACCTGTTGCAAGAGTTGTTCAAGATACACTGTTGCAGCTCGAATGAGAAGTTCTGCCACACCCAACGTATTCACCACATGTGGCACTTCCTGATTACCACTGTAACGTGACTTGTCTGGCACGCGGGTCCGTAAAGTTGAAAAAGTGCGGAAATGGATCGGTGTGTGGATGACTGCCAAAACAATACAAGTTCTTTCGGCATGATATGATGACATGTCACCAGAAATATTGTAAAAAATGATGGGAAGTATTTGTTACCAGTTTTCCACAATAAATGCCTTTTTCAAGTTGAAAAGTGATCAAAATTTTTGCAACAATAATAATAATAAATAATAATAATACAAAGTTGCCCTGCTTTCATCGTATCAGTTGATTTATGGCGTGACATTTTCTGTGCTAATTACGATAATTAAGGAAATATCACACGCTTGTGCCTAAAACCTAATTACATTACTCAATTACACTACAAATACAATGTTTAGTATAAAAGGGGGAATGTATCTGTAAATGTATTTGTAAGAAGAATTCACATCCGATTCACATTCTTTGTCCATTGGGATTAAATTCTTTGAAATTTTTACGCACATCTCCGACATGCATTTATGAATGAATTTTTTAACTTGGATTGGATGAACGAAGATTCAGGATTTTAGCTAAGGACATTTACATACTCTATGATATGAGGTGAGCGTGGCCGACTTCTTCTATTTTTTATACCCAGCACTGAAGAATGAAAGATGTGTTCATTTGTCGAAACGTTCGCAACGCCGAGAAATAAGTTTCGAGGACTCCACAAAGTGTGTATGTTGTGGATCAACATCGAATACCGAGTCGATTTAAGCATGTCCGTCTGTCCGTCTGTCCGTCTGTCCGCCTACAAGAAAATTTTTGTTCTTTATCTATTATAGTGTATGAGTAAGGAACAAAAAAACAAATACGAAGTAAAAGTGTTTACACTTTTTATTGTATCGATGTATGGCTTTGTATGCATGTTCTTTGATCCGTTTGGATTATTTGCAAATTCTTTTGCAAATTTCCAGCCGATGCATTTATTTTCGCTAACGAGAAACTGTTTACCATAGATACTACACAGTTGGACGGAAGTACGGATGTACGGACTGATACTGATAAAAAATGCATATAGTTTGTGGGCTTTCTTGAGCTTCCTTCTGGGTGTTGATGGGTATCAAAATATTATGTACAATATGTTGATATTTGATCACTTCTCAATTGCTCATCATTAGTTATATATTTTATTTTTTTTTCTCTTATTTCTTCATTGATTTGCTATTGAGAACGCGTTCACTTATCTCTTGTCTCTTATACAAAATTTATTTATCTTTTACGTAGCTTTTGTTTGGCTTAGTGAATTTGAATAGCATTTATTGTGCCCATCATCACCTATTAACGGTTACAGTTAATTTGCTAAATAAAACGGATTCTTTACTAGGTTGAATAGCATGTTGCAGCACTTGTTTCAAGTGAAGTTTTCAGATTTAAAAGATTTATATCGAGCCTTTTGACGAGGTTTACAGTTAACTGCAGTAACAATCAGGATTTTTTCACGCCATGCAAAATAATGAATGCAATCATTTATTATCTTGGGAATTGTTTTATTCATTAAACATGCGACCTTATTCTCGCGTATTATAATACAAAGAAGAAAACCGAAATCATTAAAAACATTGTTACACAAACAAAAAGTACTTAACACAATTTGTCAAGAAAATGAGAATATATTCAGTATAACTGTATTTTATTGTCAATAAGATCCTATCGCTCGCTAGGCAGGCAGGGCAGGGTGAGAAGCATAAGAACAGAGGGATAGGCGAGAAGAACAGAAGAAGGAAGAAAAAGATTTCAATAACCCATAGCTTGTTGTGCAATCAGCACTCGAAAGGAAATTGCCTCTCAAGTGATTTTAATTCAAAACAAGTGAGTCGGAATCAAATGATGAATGGATGGGAGGGCGAAAAAGAAATGAAAAATAAAATTAAGAAAAAATTCGATGCCCATAATTAAATAATCAGAAATGTATTTACAGTCACTCACTACATACCGACCGATGTGCACATCTACGTTCCCAGTCAGGCCATCTGCATCTGCATGTGCACATGATGCACACACAACATAGCTGAGTTTGTTATTCCTTAAATAAAAATAAATTGCATACCAACTTATTAAGTTCGGCAATCACTTACACATACATACTTGCATTCCAGTATAAAAGGTAATTTGCATTTAACAAACTGAAAAGAACGCGCCCGTACATATCTCAACTATTTTCACTGCATACACTATAATGTGTATATATAGTGGAAAGGAAAGAGAGAAAGGAAGAAAAAAAATAAAATAAAAGAAAGAAGGCGAATGAACGTTGAAATGACTTGAAAAAGGTTTGATGCAGAATTCTCTAACAACAACACAACAACTTGTACACATAATCTTTACGCTTCGTTGTATGCAATTCGTTTGCTTACTGTTTGCTTGCTTGCTTGCTTGGTTGTATGTAATTCGTTCACTTGTTGTTCGCTTGGATTTCGTTAATTAAAAGATGAAAAGTTAAATCTTTATTATTATTATTATTATTTTTTTGTTTTTATGCAACAAACTTTTATAAGCCGCATAATGAACTACGTACGAACCCATATGCACCCACCTAACTGTATAGTAGTAGTGATCATCTACCTATACCTGCACATTTTTAGTATAGAAAATTATAAATTTAGGCATATATCCGTATATTGTTGTTCACGTCTCCGGGTATGTATGTTTTCGGAGAGAGAATGTATTTTGAATTTGTATCCATGTATAGTATGTATATGTATATGCGCCTTGCTTCTGAATGCAATCTATATAACATATACATACGTCTGTGTACATTCATCCATGCATAGTTAGTTACATGCATAACATTTTATCAACAGATTAAACCTGCATTTTATAGTTGAAATAAATACGAAATGTTCATAAAGTTGAAAGACGAGCGAGGGACGAGTCACGGTAGAGAATGAGGAAAATATGGAAAAACTTATTGGTATCGATTTTCGCTTGTGGCTGTGTGTTAAACTATCATGTTTTGCTAATATACATATGCATGTCTATAAATTAAATCGTTGTGTGTTCAACATGAGCAATTTACTTTACTAATACGAACTAACTCGGTCTCGGTCGAACTTCTACTCATATCCTTAATCGGATTTGATATTGCGAACGAATATTAAATATATATATAGT
>CCAG010015995.1:0-30491 GCA_001077435.1 Glossina morsitans morsitans | reverse complement strand
TACAATCCATCGATTTTCACCATAAAATACAAAACATTTGATCTGCTTAGAGAGATTTGCTTCTTATAGGAGCGCTTATTTGGGGAAGGGGTTAGAAAATTGACCGATTCGATCCGATCCGAACTTCTTACATCAACTTCGTGTGTCCGAAAAATTAGTACGTTGAAGCTTTTGTCGAGAAATTTTGAAACTTGTACATTTTTCACATTTTTTCTCATAGGCAGTGGATTTTTCAAAATATTATTATTATGTGGGGACTGATAACACGAACGATCCCATGCAATGCAAGTTTGATAAGTTTGCTCCTTGTGTCGAAAGACTGCAAATATTTGTAGATTGAATGCAACAATATGTGGATAGATGATAGACTAGGCAGTCAAGAATATATAAATAAAACGTCAAAAAAAAAAAAAATCAAAAGCAGATTGACATCCGATGAGCCACTACACCAATGCAAACATGCAAAAAGTTTGGCAAATGGTTATAGCAACATTATTTAGAATGGAATCAGCAATAAACGAGCATCAAAAAGAGTAGATTTAATGCTAAATAAAGAATTAGATAAAAACACATTTCGATTTTTAAGAAGAGTTAACTAATCACACATCAGCTGCGGGCTTCATGGGCCCATGGACAAACAAGAACGGTGAAGTTTAGTTCAAAAGAATCGGCGACTCGTCATCCATCGACCTTACCACGATACACACACACCTTCTTCAAGTGAAAGTAGCAACGTAAGAGTAATGGGACAAGTGGGTCCCAACCTAAATTCCTTAGCGAAAAAGAAGGATTGATTTCTGTAAAGATTTAATTGATTCAAATATCCCGCATAGGTCTTACAAAGCCCACATACAGACTTTTCCTATCGTCGAATTCTCTTGGTAAACTTTCATAAAGCCCAAAGTCAGTCTTGTTTTATCTAAGGGGGTTCTGTATGTAAATTGAAGTAAAACTCATGAGCCAACTGAGGAAAAGTTGTAAAATATTTCCACTTTCTTCCACGTTTTTCTATTTACTTCCATCGACAGTGTCCTGACGAGTTGTAAAGGCAGAAATTAACCCATAGCCGAATGTTGTTTGTTTCCACAATAAGAAACTCTTGGCTTTTTGAAGGTGTAATCATACACGAAATTCTTAAATCGCAATCACCATTAGTAAGGATTATGTAAATGAATGAGAAATTAATCTAAGTTTAAAGAACAATCATGATAGTGCAGTAAAGTTTAATGTTCGAAAGTACAGCTTAACCATTAAGTTTCCTTTTATGCAAAAAGTAAGTTTTTCGTTTGCATGTTTGCTTTTCGTTTGAAGACCTCCTTTAAAAAGCTGTGTAAACTTTATCGTAACTTGAAACTCTTCTAAATACATTCACTATAAACGTTAGTACTTTATTTTACATTTTATAATAATTTATTGAGAATTTCTGACTTTTATAGTGCATTTATTAAATCTTGTTTTTAAACAAAAGAATCAAAGGAAACAAACTAAACGAATATCTAGTTCGTACGTATAGTTGAGTGTTAAGTTAATATTTATATTATATTTCATAAAGTTTGCCTCTCTCTAGAATGAAAATAAAATAAACGAAAGCAGAACACTTTCACTTCAAACTGCAGTAAAAAATTATGCTTAAATAAAACAAAATTCAAATAAAAAATACTTACACTTTTACTTTTCTCATAGTAATTGTTCATAATCTGGAATTAAAATAAAAATAAAAAAATAAAAAAAAAACTGGTAATGAACTTTTGTAAAAAGTACAAAAAGAGTTTCTTTAATACAAAATACAAAAATTATTATACGATAAACTTCTCCTGGCAGTCGATGAAAATATTAGCATATTAAAAGGCTCATTTTGTTGAATCTGTTTGCGTGGAACAGAAATGTGTTAACGCAAAAATGACATTATGCCCATCACGCCGTCCCATGCCGAGCATATCAAGTTGTTTGAAAATTTATTATGCATAGAAGTACACTTCTAATAATATTTTTTTTCCATTTTTTATGTGAGCAGAAGCTCAGGGTGCGTCGTCCATACTTGCGGCTATAGCAATGATCAGGGGAGATTATAGATACGGAAGGAGGAACAAAATGAGTAGGATTTATGCACTTTCGATTTGAAAGTGGAATCATCTGGAATGATGGGACAGATCATTGCCAGTAGTAAGATTAAACAAAGCCTAGTCGAAGTGGAAAGCAGTTTATACTATATCCGTAATAACGATCTAACAATGTTTTCTAAGGAAGAGTTCTTAACATTTTCCTCGAAGGTAGTAAAGTTGGTCTATACTTTAAGCTATAAATTGTAAGTCAGGTTTTTTATTACCTTATTTTCTCGCTTTATGTTACGGTAAACTGACGATTCCACGAATGCTTACTTCTCATCATAGTTTTGTTAAGGATACACGATAGCTGTGATAGAGTAGCGTAGTTGACCAAAGAACTTTTTTTCCTTTTTTTGTAAGAAAGAGTGGAACACTTCGTTCACACATAACTTTTGTGAGCCTTTATGTTTATTCTTAAAGAAACCTTAGGGGGCGCTATTTTCATCGAGGAGCTTAGGAAACATATTACATTTCACATTTGAAAAGGCTAGGCAGGTCATGAGAATTTCAGCAAATTTCACAGTGTAGAAATAAAACACAATCTTTGAAAGATAAATTCAGTGAATTTTCAGTGAGTTATTGCCTGTTACTCAAATTGCTGTTGCTTGGTCACGAGAGATCGAACATATGAACTGAAACGATGAAACTTTACTTCTTTTCGTTGATGATGGCGGGTTTTTATACCCATCACCAAAGGATGAGTGGTATATTCATTTTGCCAAAACATTTGCAACGCTAAAAGGGAAGCTTCAAAGACCCCACAAAGTATATGCGTTCTTGATCAGCGTCAAATTCTGAGCAGATTTAATCATGTCCGTCTGTCCGTGTATGTAATGTTTATTGTAAAAAATCTCCTAGCCACAAAAATGAAACATGGGAAGTTCCTGCATGCGGGGACACGCCTACAGTACTACGTAAAGTGAGGATAGTTCTGTTGCGCAAACGGAATAAATCGTTCTTTTGCTCATAAACTACAGCAGATGAATCTAAAAAAACTTACTTTCTAGGCTATGCTATAATAACTGTACTGAATCGAAAAAATCGGCCAAGCCCTTCAAAACTCTTATAACGCCAAGAAACAAGCTTGATGAACTACATAAACTACATATACGCTCTTAACCAGTGTCAATTTGGGAATGCATGTAGGCATATCTATTTATCCGTCCAACTGCTCAACTATGCAGCATCTATTAAAAATTATCCCATTCGCAAAAATGAACGCATTGCATAAAAACTTGCGAAAGCATCTATCTGAAAATGGGCCAAACTGCTCAAAAGGTAAAAGTCTATGGCGCATCAAGACCTGAGAACAGACGTGTGCTTTTCATGTTATTTTCCCGTTACCCGCAAACTGAACACGACGCACCATACAAATTCCCATTTTTAATCTACAAAAATCGAAAAAAATCAGTCACACCCATAAAGTTTTATAGAATATGAAAATTCAGTTTTCTCATTTCTTACGATAATGGTGAGAGGTATAAAATATTCAGTCACAGTCGAATATAATTTTCTTACTTTCCTCTTCCACATTTATTATGTCGCATAATTCAAAATTGATTAATGCTTTGTGGTGATTTAGAGGCATTCAGCCTTCACTAAAAACTCAGTTAGACAATCACAGTCCTAAGCGTCGCAGGAACTGCAAAGATAGAATCGAATGTCGCGTCCCTAGTTGAACAAATTATATATGTCAAGCTTGTGTATGTCGAGAGCAATTCATCTCTAATAAGTTTTAGGGCAAAGCTACAGCTGTACACCATTTTCTAAGAAATTTTTTTAAAAATTTCTGTACATGTCGCACCATTCACAATTGGTTAATGGCTTGTGTTAATTTAGAAGCATTCATCAGCCTATGCTAGTGACTCATTCCGAAAATCATTATCCTTAGCGTCGCTAAAACTAAAAGATCGAACCGAATGGATGAGCAAATTGTTGTCGATTGCTATTTATTCGCCATAAGTTTTTGGGAAAAAGACATATGGAGCTAATAGCTATAGATAGCTATTAGACAATTCTCTAAGAAACCTTTTTTAACATTGCTGTAAAAGTATAATTTTTGCACTTTTACACCGAAAATACCGAGAAAAGATTTTTTTATTTGAAAACTTGGTCAAATTCTGCGTGTTTTTCTTAGCACCTCCTTCGAACAATTTATCCATTAAGTTTATTCCCCGTTATTGTTTTTATATACGACTGCCATCAACTGTTACTGACTGTAGTCAATCCAACAAAATTTAGTTGACCTGGTGAGATCTTTAAATCTTGAAAAAAGTTCAGCAACAGTTGGTGAAGAGCAGCAACAACCAGTTTTAAAAATGCTGTTCTACTTTTTTACCACAAGTATCATCATTATATATATATATATGTGTTTGGTTTTTCCAGAGTGCAAGCCACTGTCCCCCACTTCTCAACAATCGACCAGCTTCTTCTTCTTCTATGCTCTTTTTCATTATTTCTTTCTTGCCATTTTCTATTTACTTTATTTATGTTTTTTTTTCTTCTTTTTTTTTTTTTGTTGATGTTGCTACTGCCGGTTATGGGTTAAAAAGTTTTATTAATTGTGTCTAACTAAAAACCGCTACTGCACGGTATATTTAGTTGGGTTTACAATTTTCTTTTCTTTTTAGATTTTACTTTAAACAAACCGGTGTTGGCGTCTTCACACATTCAACACCATAACTTCCACAGGTAAACTTGGCCTAAAAGTCTACAAAAAAAAAAAGAAGGAAAAAAGGCAACAACAACTAAAGTTAAAATACTAAGCATATAAAACTAGTTACGTTTCAAGTAGTGTTGTGTTGGTTTAGCTGTTGTAATCGTTGTTTGTTTTTATCTGTGTTGTTGCGCAATCGTTGTTGTTTTATGCACATCATGGAAATCTTTATATGAGATTTTTACTGGTGTTATCATATATAGACCTACTTTTTTTTTTTTTTTTTTTTTTTTTTTTTTTTTTTTTTTTTTTTTTTTTTTCATCGCACAAGCATATATGTTAGTTCGTATGCGTAATGTTCTTATTAGCCTCGGTAAGCAGGCAACTGAGTTGGATTTTTTTTGCTTGAATTTCCAAAAGATATATTAAATAATCAGCACAGGAAGCGCAAAATATTAAGTTTTGAGAGCATAAAATCTCGTGACAAGAAAAGTCGGAAAAGAGGATTACTTTAGTCTTTTATAGGTTCGAGATATGGTTATGTCGTTGTTGTAAATGATACTTTTTATCCATAGCTTGTTATTGATTCGTGTTTCTTCGCTAAAAAATATTTTAATTAATCCGTACTAACTACACAAGATCAGCTAGCTGTCTTATAAACATATTGTTTATTTTCTTAAGAAGTATTTAAATGATTACCTTTTTGTTCGAAATGCCAACAAATCTTTACATTCTGCGTCAGTAGCAACGTTTTAAGCAAATATTTAAATGCAAAAAGTCCGGCACCCATTTTTCTTTTTTTTTTCCATATATTATGCCTACACCGAAAGATGAGTGATAGATACCACTCATACCACCATAGTGGTTAGATACATTCATTCGTTTGGCACAGTGAAGAAATATGCATTCGCAGTTCCATAATAAAACGCGTCCTAAATTAAACAGGACTTTTTTCAAAATGAGAACAAAATTGACGCTTTCTACTGAGCGATTAATACGGTCAAAAAGCAAGTCGGCCTCTACACAGCCGACTGCCATGCACGTTTGAAAGCAGCTCAGCGCAGGATGTGCATCTCCGACGCAGAAAACTATCAATAAGTGACGCCACTAGAATGAGAAATTTTGCTTAAGTCCTGTAAACTTTGTAGGTTAAACATAAGAAACCGAGACGGACAAACGGACAGACAAGCTTAAATCAGATTCAGGAAATGACTTTTAATCGTTTGGTATAATAATAGATGAATCTATCTCAAGTTCTTCTGTATGTTATATTCGTTTTAATAGGCTCTTGTGCCACAAACGGTGCGCGGTAGAAAAACGTTAAAATATTGAAGAAAGATTGATGCGGGGAACCAAAGAAATCGCCTCACTGTTCACTGTTAACCAACAACCCGCACCGCACAGGCAATCTATGCCACAAACTTTTACTCATCTAGAATACACAAGCTTTGAAAGGTCTTACATAAGCTTCTCTTCGTTCGTCTTCAACAGAGGGCATGAGGATGATAAAGTAAATAAAAAAATTGCATTACTTGGGGCGAAGTTTTGATCGTCACTCTCTCAAAGGTAATGTGAAAATCGATAAGTATTTCGTGAACTCTATGCATTTGTTGATCGGTTGAGACCGCTAACTAGTCTTGTGAAATACTTGCTTAAAGTTTTAGTCAAGCATATAACTGGCAATCGATTTTAAATTTCTTCTTTTTTTTTTTGCTTCGTAGGGATTAACTGCATTGAAGCTTCTTTTCAAACTTCACCTGTGGCCAATTAATGTGCCTCGAATTTTTTTATTATTGGACCGGAAAAAGCGATAGATTGGAAGATGAACGGACGAACGTGACGACAGTACATTGGAAAGTTACTTATAATCCTTGGAAATACTCAAACAAGTTTTCAGGTTGTAAGGCAATGTCTGTCCGCCAGCGTGTAAGCTACAAACGTTTGCTTAGTTTCGACTACAAATTTCTCCAGATCGCTCCATGTGCAAATTTAATAATACTTGCTTGAAAATTCTTACGACTTACGTAACATACATTTCGTTATTTATTTATGATTATTAGTAAAATAAAACTGAATTTTTTAAAGAGATGATGAGCAAAAAAAGCTCCAATTTTTGGCAGTTTCTGCCAAATATTTATGATTTAACTTTTTATTCAAATAAATTCTTGTACCTTTATATTAATGGAAATAATTGACCAACAAAGTTATCGCTGTATTTTGATTTAATTTTTTCTTTTATTCGCACCTATAACCCGATTATCTCTTTGACCCCCTGCTTTTTTTATCGTTCCATTGTTCCATTGTTGCTGTACGTAAATATAATTTAACTCTTCGAGAATAGAAAAACAGAAAACTAAAAAAGACTAACAAAGTGATAAACATTTGTAAAAGTAAATAAAAAACAAAAATAAAAGTATATTGTTTAGATGTATGTCGATGTGTTTTTCCTTTTCTAGCTTTATATTCCGAAACTTGTTTTACGGGAAATGGAAAACGTGTCTCCCGTGTATAGAAGTAAACGATGGAAAAACCTAACTGTATATACAAAACGTTTGGCCAACCAATCCAGGGGCACTGGGTTAATATAATTTAGTTTTCGTTTACTTTTTTTTTTTTGGTTTTTCTGTTTTCTTTTCATTACTGTTTTGCTTCGATAATAAAATTTTATTATTTGTTACCGTTTTATGGTAAATGTGGAAAAAACATAGTTCGGCAGACTTTTTAACATTTAAAAGTTACGGTTTTATACAAGATGTGTGGAAAAACAAACAATAGTTGCACTTAGGTTCGGGGAAAAAATCTCTTCGCGCTTTTGTTATACTTCTTATAGATACTTGCATAATTCAAAAACATTCAAGTAATTATTGCAAAATTTCTTGCGCATGATGGGTACATAAATAAGTAAATAAATCTATGAATAAATAAATGTAAATGTAAATGTATTTGTTTATTAATTCATATGCTCATCATGCAGAAGAAGTTTGCAAGTAAATGAATAAATATAAATACAAACACGCAGGCGTAGAGTTATTTTGGCTTGAGAATAAAAAAAGTGAAAGATTTCTCTCAGAATTTTGATCGAATTTCTTCGCATTCTTTATTTGCGGTTCGATTTATTTCATTTGACTATGGCTCGCCTACATTTACTGTTAACTTGAACTTTCAGTTTTATCGACAGAAAAAAAACAACAAAAGAATTCAACGAGTAAGTAAAGTATTGATTAACATTTTGTTTGTGATATTGCAAGAATTCTTTACTGTAGCGTTGCCATTACCTTCGTCTAACAATACATGACAATACCCTTCACAATTATTCTAAAAAAGAGCAAAAGAAGGAAAAACTAAATTTTCATACTCCGTAATGTTGGGTGAATCTGGCTGATTTTTTTCAATTTTTGTTTAATAGATTTTTAATTACATACATAACTACAACAAGTACACGTCCACGATCCCAACCACCCAGCGATTCCTATCAGTTCTACGCGGTTCTTATGACGCAATACGCTTATGACAGACAGGCATGCTCAGCAGCATTGTTAGACTACATGCGTACGATATTGTATTCTGATGAATGAAAATGGATCTGCGTGGACGAAGTGTATGCTTAAAACTGTGCGTAAAAAGAAAAAAACGGAAAACCGACTCAACGTGAACTTTTGATAGTGTACATATAAAAATTAATGATGATGAAAATAATGTTATTATGTGACACTCCTCCCGTTCATTCGGCCTTTTTTTTCTATCGACTCTCTTAGGTGTTATAGAATATTAGAAATTAAAGCAGATATATATTGCTATCGATGGTTTTCAATTTTTGAAAGTTACCCACGTTGTTGGGCAATTTGAAGTCAGAAAAATAAAAATCGATATGCGAAACTACTACACTACTAAACTACGAACACAGCATATTTCCTTACCTCTTTCCCGAAACATGTAATTTAAATGTTCTTTGCATTGGGGCCTTTGCTGGTTAATTCATCTTGAAGTGTCGTTACATTTTCACCTAAATGCCCTAAGGTAATAGTTAAAAATGGTTCTCTACAGATAGTTTCTTTATAATTACTTTTTATTCATTTTTGCTTTTTTTTTAACAATCACGACAGCGTCATTTTTAGAGAGAGAGTATTTTATTTACGTTAATCACCTCATTTGTGTTTGCTACACAAGTTAATCAATCTTTCAATATTTAATGTCTTACTATGCCCATTACTCATCACCGAAGGATGAGGGGTATATTCATTTTGTCGAAACGTGTACAACGCCCAGAAGGAAACATCATAGATCCCACAAAGTATACATATTCTTGATCAGTATCAAACTCGAAATCAATTTAAACATGTTCGTTTGTCCGTCTGTCTATTTGTCCGTCTGTGTAATGTCTGTTGTACACATTCTGTTGGCCGCAAAAATGAAGCTATCGACTTCAAATTTGGCAGACGTACTAGCAGTTCTTGCATGCAAGTCAAATTTAGAAGTCACCTAAACATGGCCGCCTATTCGTCTGGCCATCTGTCTGTTTGCGCAACAAACATTATCCCGTTGGCGAAAATGAAGATGTCGCCTACAAATTTGCAAAATAATTTGACCTAAACTTTTCAAAGGACACGCTTACAACGCTCACACGCCTATACGACAAAAATTTTTATTATAGAAAAATACAGATGCCTCCACTCCATATTATAGAGCATGAAAAAGTCTGTTCTTTCACTTCTTTTGTCCATTTTAGGATAAGGATATAATAGAGTATAAAAGATTCGTCCTAACCGAAGTTAATTTTCTTACTTGCTTTTAATGTTTATTTTTAATGGAAGTAATTTATATACGATTTTTGTCAAAACAAATAGTTTGCTTAAAATGACCCTTTCAAAGCAGTTAAACATTTGTTTTGTTGAATAAGTTGGAAACACGAGAAATGCATTTGATTCCCCTTTCTATTAAAATTGCTCTATTACTTTTAATTTTCGACTGTTTCCCAGTGCACTCTCTAATGTGCTTTGTAATTGTCGAAAGTTTTCAAAATTGTTTTCTATGTAATAGTGTTTCCCAAAGATTACATAAGGATGTATTGACGTCATTATGTGAATTTTAACCGTTAATGAATAGCACTCAATTAAAACTTTTCCATTCAAAGAACATGCAATAGGTGCTCCAAGATTTTCTCTTTTCTATTTGCCCCTAACATCGTTCATAGATGTGATATTTCGATTAAGTGAAAAGTAGTAGGTGGAAAAGTATTTAGTTAATAAATATTTGTGATATTTAACATGAATTTGAGGTGTTTTTGTATTAACATGCAACACCTATCATATTGTTGGTCACATCAATATAAATGATGTTCATTTAAATCTGTTTCTAAAACCTTTCCATCCTTAATGATATTGTTTCAAACATAGGAAACTTAAACAGTACCCATAACTAACGGCTGCAAGTTTTCAGGCAGCTTTTACAAGTTGCTGTTAAAAGCAGGCACCAAAAACCTTGCACTTTATTCCTAAAAGTAAGCTATAAATGTGCTCAGGCTTCGCGTTCGAAAGAAACGCGTAAGATTATTATCCTTCACCTTAGAATGACGCAACAAACATTTTGCGCAAACAATCTCGCTTATGTTAAAGTACGGGCTCTGACGAAATCTTATAACAAAATGTCAATCGGTATCTAGCAGCAGAGTAACGATATATTTTATTAAACATGTAAGATGCTTTAAGGCTTATATTAAAATAAAACATTTTTGTTCTTAAAAGCAAATAGGATTTAGTTACTGATGTAAATAATTATAATTGGTTCAAGCTGAAAAGAGTTTAGTTGGTGTAACTTAGATAGCTTTGATTAGTAGAATACATTTATAGGTGTATCCAAACAATGTACCTACACAGGTCAAGCATAGTTTCATTATAATTCCATCGTTTAAAACACTGCTTTACCTTTTCTAAAAATAATATGAGATATTTATTTACGACTATTTAACCGATGACATAAAATATGCTTTTAAGTGGTATGAGAGACCTTGAGAATTTGCAGCATGGTTTCAGGTTTTGTTAAATTAAAGCTTCCTATATAATATTATTTTTTACCTCTTGTTTTGTGAAACAGGTCACACTAATTAACAAACACTATTAACTTATTGCTGCGAAACAAACGTAGATGATGAAACAAGTCTACATAAAAACTGAATGAAATACGCAACGAAATTACGCAAAAATAATAAAAAGAAACAACAATTTATTAGAATAAAATCTCGTACACCTCACCTGTTTTGGGGATTTACCCGCGACAACAAACTTGAATTTTGTTATTTGAAGCGAAAAGTCGTGATGTAAATGTACAGTGATAAGCTATCCCCAATCCAGTGGTACGCTTCTTTCTTACCGACACTAGTTACGAGTATAATATGTTCATGAACTGGACATTTTCGTATGGAAGATTCGCATTCCAAACATGAGGGTTTCCTTGCGTTCTCATCATTCGACGGAATATTATCGGACAAACGTCCGCTTTCTAAATATCGGCTTGCACTGATCCGTGTTTTTATGCTAATCAACAATATTTTATTGTATCTCTAGAATAAGAATTATGTGAATTTGATTATTTGTAGCGAATGAAAAAATTCGAAGTAATCAACCAGGTTCATGACTGAGCTGCAAAGTAATTACTTTTCATCACAAAGGATTTCATTCCTATACATTAAGATTAGTCTTTTTATGCCTATGGAAGGTGTTATCGGAAGTGACCAACGAATAGTCTCGTTTTTTATTTCGCAAATTTTTTAAAAGATTACTGCGGAGTTTGTTTGAAGTTTTACTTTAAAAAAGTAATTAGTACCATCATTGAAAACGTTCACACAAGTAATTAGTGACGATGCCATCTTAAAAAATTAAATGAGCTAAGAAGGGGAGCTTTATATAAGTGATGCGAAATCATTTTTGTTAATATTGAAGTAAATAATAAAAAAATTGCCTGGAAATTGTTGAATTTTTCATAGGCTCATTTCCATTACAATTCATTACTGTTCATTGCTACATTTCGCAAGCACATGTGTCTCTCCTATTTACTCAAAACTCAAAAGGACATTCAAAGGACGTTGTTTTTAATATTGATAAACACAAAAATTCTCCCTACTTTTACATCAAACGATTTATGTTTTCTTTTAAATAATTATAGTTTATCTAAGAAGGGAGGTAAATTTTATATAACCTGTTAAGCACACACACGCGCATATATATATATATATTTTTGCTCGCAATGTAATTGATAGAAGACATAGCATTAAGCGCTCGTCAGAGCTGTGAGGTGTTTTTTTACGGTTAAAAGTGAGCTCGCAATATAAGACGGTCTTCGTATAACATAATTTATAATACGCTGGATCGAATAAGCAGGAAGCCTTGAATTTCTTATATTTAACCCAAATACATAATTTCACTTATTAAGATAATTGTTGTGCAATGTGCCACAAGAATGATCAATATTGCGATGTTCATCCGGATGCACATTTTAAATCTGCCAAGAAGTTCGTCGCGATATAGACACTTTGACTACTTTAATCATTGTTTTACTTAACGTCCAAAGTATGACCGTGCACGCCAGAAGAGAAGAAGGCTCCGCGACACGCATGGTTGTGTTAAGTCGTCGATCAGGAAGAAAAATAAAAGCGTGCATGTAACAGAACCATACAAAAGCAAGATGGCATCAAAGACCGGAGGTCACGCTTTCGACTTTCATTGCGGCTCGCCAGTCCAACCGTGCCAGATCTCAACTGAGAACAAATAGTTTCAGCTGCTATGCCCCACAAGCCCGTCGTCCGATCTGAGTATAGCTAATTAAATCTAATGTAACTAAGTCTAAGTCCATTCTACCTTAGCTTAACTTAGTTTAGCGCAACCTGTCGAAACCAAAAAAAATATGAGAAAAGTTAGGATTAGGTGTCTGGCGAACGTAGATTTACTGAAAATTTTAAAAGACTTTTTCTTAGAAACTAATCATATGATCGTTAAATTTTACTTACCAATGATTGCTATGTTTCATACAAATTCAATAGTTGTCACGACTTTCGTTTAACTAAAGTAATCTTTGCACAGAGCTTCATTCAAAATACTCAGTTTTCTGACATGAAAAACTAAATTAAGCCAAAAAGTAAAGAAACCATCGTTTCCTTTCAAAGGAATTTTTGTTGCAGTTCGGATCACAAGCATGTAACTAGAGACAATTTGTAGCGACTGAGCAACAAGAGCCAAACTTAAAAACACATAAGAGCAACAAAAACCGCTTGTGATTTTAGCTTTTAATTGCATCAAATTGCAAAAAACTTTTAACAAAACTTTTCATCTTTAAATTTTAGTAAAACGATATATTAGAAAGTAAAATTTTTGTATCCTAAGTGTACAAGTTTAAAAAACACAGTTTGAAAAAAGGGCAGTCAAAATTTATTAAAGTATTTCTAAAAATCACTCTTTCATTTTTTCTGTTACCCTCTAGAATGTTTATTTAATTTACGGGCGTAAAAAAAAACTTTAGCAAAGTTGTTGACATCACAATAGTTTTGTGTGAATTATTTACTTGTAATACTAAATCAATATTTCGTGTAACGTTACTACTAATACTCAATATGCACGCAACACTTGAGTCTTGTAATCTATGGTCAAGAGCTCTTCAACTTTTATCTTTCATTTCTACAGGCAGAAAAAAGATACATAATGGTTGAACCAGCGATTAAGTCGAACACACATTTTTTTATTGCAAAATGAGATCTAGTTCATTAACAATCTCATTCAGGATTGATACTGTGAGTGCAAAGCTTCCCCAATATTTGGAAGTCATCTGCACAGACCGATTTTCCAGAAACCTCAAAATAAACGCCAGTTTCCCCATAGGCCTCGTCATCTCACCCAAATCCGCTTCCCTGGAAAACCATTCCCAAATTTTACAACATTGAATAATCTCTGAACGCCTGGTGTACTCAATGTTCTCAAAAGTCCTCGTGCAAAGTAGTGAATATATTTTCTTTCTATTTCTATTCTCCAACCAAGGTGAAGAACTGCTCCAATGAGATCTCTCGAAATAATATGTACATGTGCCTGTCCCGCAAATTATTAAACGACATACTTGTGTTTTTCCTTGATTGCCGTCCAATAAATAGTCGTGATCTGACCTTAATATGCACAAAAGTAAATGTTGACTAAAAATTTTGCATAAGTATTTCTCACGGCCTACTTAAGGTCATTGCAAAACTGCTTGCTATAAACTTTCATATATTTGTGCCTTCAAATACTAATGCAAAAATGCTTTAATAATCGAAAAGTCATCTGCTGCACAATCTATAGCAGAGATTAAGTCTTAGTGCAAACATTTTTTTGATGTACAGGATTAGTATGAATTAGTGTAATGTTAACTTATCGTTAAACTGCCACACAATTTTTATATTTTTGCATGTTTTTTATATCGAAAAGCTTAGCGTTTTAATATACTGCACTGGGATGTCAATGATTCCATTTGAGCTGACGGACTGAAATTCGTTTTAAGTAAACAATAAAATCTACGAAAACACCAAAAACAATGTCCAACTACCTGAAAAAGCGAGTCCCAACATGCATAAAAAGCACAACGCAAGAAAGCGTGCGATAAAATATATAAACTCAAGCACTAAGTTTAAAATTTATTTTAAAGAACTCCCATCACAGCACGTAAACACATTTTAACGCATCAGAAATTTTCTAAAACGTGAACTTTGCCTGCCATTCATATCACTGAACAAAAATATTTGGTCGCTTCTTTTTTTTTTATTAGAGTAGTTTTTTTGTTATTGTTCTATTTTTTTTAAGGCAGGTGGCGTACGTTTAGTTCTTTGTTGTACGTTACGCGGTTAAGAACCCTACGTTTGTTGGTAAACTAAGTTAAAGCCTTGCTGCTATTTTTGAATGCCACAGAGGTCACGCTTTGTTGATTAAATGGTTATTTTCTCAGTGACATTGACAGAAATAACAGACCTGTCAGGCCCATAGCCTGCAGCCTAAGAAAATAATAGTACAATATATATAACCTTCCATTACTACGAGGGCAGTTAACTTGACACAGGAGCTGCGTACACACAGTTAAGAATAATAAAAATCCTTAAATAAGATAATTTCGCAGTTTTATCATTATTTCATAGGCTTCGAGCAAAAATTACGTCATTTTTAAAGTGTGTTTGACTTAAATAACAAAATTTATATAAATGTAGAAGCAAAAAAACCAGTTGCTTTTTTTAAGGCTATTGTGTGTGCGAACATTTAAAACGAAATAATGGCTTACAGTTTTTTTTAAATCTTTTTTCTCTATGACTAGCTCCTGAGGAGTTATCGCATATACGGTGGTGGTCAAGTAGAGTTATAAGAAGACATTGAGCAGAAATGGAGACAGCAGGCAGACCATTACTGCTAGGTTGCTCCAAGAATTGACAGCACCATCCCATGAAAAGCTTCTCATAAAAAGGCAACGACGTTTCATTTTCAGTTCCTTACGATGAAAGTAAGTGCAGAATAATAAAATTCCCCCTAGAAGGGTGTTCGCCTAAAAAGTGAACTATTACATGGAATGGCGGTATAACTTTGGCATTTGGCATCACTATAAAGCATTTAATTGTCGGTCTTGTCTGGCCTTCAAGTTTCAATTTTTTTTTCAAATTTTTCAAATACTTTGCACGAATTGGTGGATAAGTCATTTTTAGGTTTTCTCTGCGAGTTTTAAAAGAAGTTTATAGCATTCTCTCCATTGAAACCTAGGATAACACAGTTAGAGCGACTGTTAGTAAAATGTTAAAAGATTACTGCCGGGCAAGATTGACGCATGTGCTTAATATATTTGTTTATCTATTCATCTTCACCGTAATATATTAAAAATTTGAAATTTTTGCCAGATAAAGGATCTAATTGCGGGAATATCTATTAACGGAGGAAAGTCAAATAACGGTCCCATTCAATCCATATTTTCAAAATTTATCATGTTTAGTATTCCAAAGTAATATTTTTCATCTTTCAAACATTCAACAAACTAAACACTATCAATGTATATCACAAAGTGCGGCTTATAGATCGGACCCAAGAAGGCTCAGTCAAAGCAGATTCATGGATATATGGGCTAATGCAGTGGTGGGCGAATGAATTGACGGATGGGTGGTCTGATTAGCGATTGGTCTGGGGATCTGAGGACAAACACACCTATGGAGAGATCTCCAAAGTTTAAGGGACGAGCATATAAGTGTAGAATCTCTCTGATACCTCTGTTAGGTCTTGCAAGTTTTTTCTCCCTCTTAAATCACTATAAGAACGCAAAGATTTCGGGCTTAGATGGACCTGATCCAAGTTACTAGATATCGTTTAACCTTTGTATATATAAACTTAATTTTCGTTCAGTTTTAACTTCATGGTTTATATCAATTAATTAAAATGTATGACTTTTATAACTGAATAAAATAATAATGCACTCAGTGCGCGTGAGTTGAACATTGTAATCAGACTTTTTCCAGACAAAAACTCAAAGCCAAGCCATTAAGTTAATGGACGCGTTAATGATTTTTACGCTCAGCAAACAGAGTCTATTAAATTTGCCAAATGCTTCCGACCTATAAAAATATGCATCCAACTATTTGCTTATTAAGCTATGTAATTAAAACACTTACATAAAAAAGCAATTAAAGTTCTTTTATTGTGACCCATGTAACGCATAAGATGCTGCTAAGCTTTAAAAAAAAGAGGTATTACATGCCTCATATATTGTGTTTCCTTAAGCACCGTTAGATAGTAGATAACAAGAACTAAAACATGGTCTACTGAATTGGGAATTGAACATGAGTATGCCGACTTGATAATTGTCGCGCGACCATAGGCCACGTTTGTATATGTTCCAAACTGCCACAACATCCTCTTCCTGCTCCTTTTTCCCTACTTCTTGCATCCTGATCATGGGCAAAGAAAATCGCTCGAAGGAAAGGTCAAAGGAAAATATGTCTTGCAACATATTGTTCGGTTTTCATTATGCAAAACCATAGATAGGCGAAATTGGCCCGAAAAACAAACGCAAAGTACAAAATAGAACGGACTAATGTATGTGGGGTTTTCAGTTTAGTGCGATATGCTGGCCTAAGCTTGATATCCATAGTTATACGATATACAAATAAATCGATTTGCGCTTCGTTTAGTAAAGAAATCAAATCAAATTCGCTTTAAACTGAAAATACTCGCGTATTCAATCGATTGTAGATACGATTAAAATGAAAAAGTTTTTCATTAAACTAAAACGATTTAAATGTAATCCATTATGTTTTGTTATTGTAATTTTTATTTGCAGATAAATTCTTTTAAAGACCACATTCACTCTGAATCACTGATTTTTTATTCCAATTTAATAAATCAAAGCTTAATGTTACGTATCCATCAATTTACTGATTCAAACGAACCATTAAATTCTCATTAGTTATGCACAAGATGACGTATTTGCTAAAAAGATACGTAAGCCTTATAAAATTTTTATCGACGAGCATAAACGTTTAAATGAACTGGCTTATCGTTTAGAGCATTAGTGACACGCCATAACGCTTAACTACATGTGATGAAATATTTTGTTGAAATATTTGCGTTTGGATTTGAGCAAAATTTACATAAATACATAATGAAAGGTGAGCTTGATTGATTAAATTTGTCTCCTACGTTAGAAAAAGTATTTGAAACAGTCGTCAATTAATTAATTTAGCAAAGCGATAAAATCTGTACAATTTATGTAAAACTGTGTGTACAGATCTTTTTATTACACAATGAACACGCACGCAATCTCTTTGATAAATGTTGCGGTTTTACGATATGTAAAAGTTAGAGATGGAAAACTATTTTGCGAATCACTTTGATTAAAACACAGTCTTTGCTTCTTCAGTTTGCGAAAAATTTCTTACATCAAGCAAGCTGGCTCTTTATCATATATCAATATATGTATTGCTTTAGAAATTGTTGTTCTTCATTTTACACATAACATGAGCAAATGGTTTCGAACACAGGCTCGCTGCACATAAATATTTGTTATTTAAGTAACTAGAGCTTTATTTGACGTCTAAAGGATTGTTTTTGCAAATCAGTGTAAGAACCATTTGTGCATTTTCAGAACGATATTTGATTTCAAATTTGAATCGGAGCAAATGTTCATTCACTTCATATAAATCTCACATTGTATCGTACATGTGACAGATCGTAAACATTTCACACTATACGTTCTGCACTACTACTACTAGTGCTATGCACTACTAGATAATCTAAACTTTGCTAGCACTGCTAGCTAATCTAAGCCAGCAAGAAGCCAGCTATGCAAATACTATCGACTTGAGACGAACATAATTCGTGCATCATATTTGATTGCAAGACAAAGTAGTGAAGACCCCTTTACACTGTCTCATATATCGTATATGTTTGGAATCATTTCTACGGACAGCATTTTTTGGCAATTACGATATGAACACTCTTAGTAATAAGAGACCCATTGTGATGATTTTGGAACTTAAGCAGCTGATGGCGCCCAAGAAACATTTAAAAGTAAGTTTCTTTTTTTAGGTAAAGTAAGTTCCGCAGTTACTGTTATATATTAGAATTCAAGCATGTCAAGAATGGATGCGTATTTTTTTGGTTCGAAAAACATTAGACAAGTCTAATATAATCTTCTTAATGGATGACAAAGTTACTGGACTTTATTTCTTCCACTTCAAGAGAAATTTGTGGAACGAACTTTGGACGAGATTGCATGCATGCTATCATCCAGTAAATTCTTGCGGCTGTAATAATGTTGAAGGTGCGTTTGGGGCAATTTTGCTGCTTAGTTTGTTATTTGGAAAGCGAATAAAAAAGTTATAATCCAGGTTTAAGATGCGTTTTCAGTATGTCGTATCATCGAAATTTTGTTTGAATTGGAATGAAAAAGTCTTGTATTTTAAGTTTGTGTGTAAAGCATATACTTCCAAAAACACGAAAAGATGTTAAGATGATCCGAGGTCTGCGAGGTAAGAATATAAAAAAACTAAAGAAATTGTACACCAATGCTGATCGCCATCACAGACGTTTCTGAACGGAGAGAAATATCGATAATATTCACATTTTGCTAAATCATTTTTAAGATTACAAAACGAAATTTATCTGAAACCCCCGTTGCTTGTTCAACGATGCCATAATAATCGGCAGCCTAAAAGGAAATTTAATAGTTATGATAAAAGCGACATTGTAGCCGCTTAACAAAGCGTACACACAAGTCTTGCACCAACGTTTCTCATTTTGTTCTGGAAAGTGTTTTGGAAAGTGTGCAATATTAATAGGAGGTAAATTTAGCTCTAAAGAGAAATTCTTTAAGTTAAAATTCTGAGAATCAAAACTTTTCCGTACATAGAAAATGTTTTTTCCAGCAACAACGCTTCTTTTAAAGTCTTGCTTCTTACTAAACGTTAAATATTGTCTGTATTATTTGTTTTTTAAATTTTTTACTTCATCTATAGTGTGCAAGTATATGCTTTAAATACACTTTTGTATAGAAATCTTGGCACCGGAAAACGGAAGTTGACTTTTTATTGTTAAATGTATTTTTGTTAAGATAGCTATTTATAGCATATTTATCGCTCTTCTTCTACTTCTCTTTGGATTCTTTTCTGTTTGTTGGTCTTAAAAACAATATCGAAAACAAAAACAACAACGAGAAAAATACACTGTGACGCATACACGTTGTTGCTTTTTATGAACAATCATAAAACTGATATATAAATGTATGTTATTAACATAAATTTCTGCTATGGCTTTTGTATTTTTTTTCTCCTTTTTATGCCGTACATTACTTGTGGTATATTAAGTTAGTTAGTGCGGAGGTACGTAACGCGCAGAAGGGCTTAAGATAGACCCACCTTCTATTATACCGATCGATTCAGAACCATAGTCTGAATTGATATAAGCCTGTCTGTCCGTCTGGTGTTTGTCGGCGTAAATTTGTGTCCAAGCTACAGGTCGCAATTGTTCGCAAGGACGAAAGCTCTTCAAAGTGCTTCGGATCGGTGCATTTTTTCGACCACTCTCCATACAACGGCCTATTCTGAAAAGTCGTAACAAATTGCAATTTTCAAAATTTCTCGACAAAAGTGACTCAGTACTAGTAGTTCAGCATTCTAAATTGGTATGGAAATTTTGGACGAGCTGGGGCAATTTTTGAGCCCCCTTCATACGACAAAAATGTATAATTTTCAATGCTTTATGATCGAAATTATATCATAATAGTAATTTAACATAAAAAAATTAACTGTACCAAATTTAGACTATCTTGGACTATTTTTTGAACCCTACCATAACAAGGATTTTCACGAAAATTGATTCTTTGTAGAGCAGAAAAGTCTGGTGATGAAAGGTGACCCGTAATATTATAGTAATTTCATGCAAACATAAGAATTGTGTTAGACAATGCGGTATAGGGTATTTAAAAGCCGGCCTTGCCCGTCTATAATGTTCTTACTTTTCTTTTGTATGGTTTCATTCTTCCTTCAAATTCTAGAAGATGAAACTCATGCTTGTTCCATATCAACATTTTCATGTTTTGTGCCTGACTGTCTCTCTATTGTGTATCTGTCTTTAGTTGAGGTGTTTTCGGTTACAATATTTTACATTAAATGTTGAATGCGCTTAAATTTCTCATGATTTTGTAATATTTTGGGAATTTAATGAAAACCATATTTAATGACTTAATTTTATAATTTTACTCTATTAAAACTAATGCATGTGAGATTTAATTTTACTAAAGTTACATGATAATTACAAATAACAACAATATTTATAATAATAATAAAAATTACGATCTTAATAATAATAATAAAAATTACTTACCATTTTCAAAAAACAGTAAAAAAAGCGTTTAAAATCTGTAGAGAAAAAAAAAGATTAAAAAAAATGTGTATAGCAAGAAAAATAAACATTAAAAAAAATTTTAAAAACAATAAAAAAGAATAACGTAAGGTAAGGTTGATACCGAGTTTAAGTCGAAGACCGGTTATGAGAAATTGCAAAATGTCTAGGTCAGGAAACAACAATGTGTGGCGTAATGAGATTAAGTAAGAAATATGAAGAGGTGTACAAATTTTTATTAAAAACCATGAGCTGTTGGAACCACAAGGTTAAGATGTGATGTAAAAGGATAAGCTTGTAGGTAAAGAGCGGTCGGTCTGTGAGCTTAATAAAAAAAATATATTTTTACGACGAAAACAGATGACAAACTGAGAAACTGACCGAGAAATCTAGGTTTGCTAGGAGAATCCAGTAAACACAAATTCCCCAATGAGCATCTAGAGATGTCATGTAAAAATTTTCAAAATTGACGCTAAGAGGATATAATTTTCCTTGTAACAGCTTAAAGTATTAAGCAAAATATAAGTGTTATTTCATGTAAAAATTGTTTTTGGAAAAGAGCTTATCATTTTATCACATTAGGGCCCTTCCTCCGGGATATGTTTAATGCAAAGACCTACCACTCAGAACATGAACAAGAACATTTAATCCGCACCTTTGTAACTACAGAAACAGATAGAATTTTTGAGTGATATCGGCGAGTGTTTGAACGAAAAGGTCAATTTTCAAATAAAAAATAAGTACTCTTGTACCCTACACTATTGTAGAATGTATGTAGCAACCAGAAGGATTTAAGGTACACTTGCTAAACGATTTAGAAAATTATTCTAAGCTTGTCTATCCGTTTGTCCGCCTTCTTTTCTTGCGTTAAACCTGCAATTTTTGAAACATTTTGAAACACAGACGTATTTTGGGCAATGAAACGTGAGCCACTCTAATGTTTTTACTCGCTTTATTATTAAAAATATATTTAAAATAAAAACATATTGCAAAAAATCCAACATGTTTCTCTAGGCAATTTTCATTTTAAAAATATTCCGAATAATTCGAAGGAAAAGAATTTTTTCATTATGCGAATTGTGGTAAAGTCGTTTAACACTCTCTTACTGGTATACAGCTACACGTGGAAAACATTTATTTTTGATTATTCAGCATTAGGTTACACCCACAATTATCTTGTTATATAGTTCCTAGCTATTTAACAATTAAAACAAGTTTTTTTCGTAAAATTTTGCAGCGGTTTCGTCCTTTTATAAACTCTTTTCGATAAAAGGACTAAGAACAGTCTTTTTGTAGTTAAGATAGAGAAGGACTTTCTAGAAAAGGAAAAATTCGGGTCTGTAGCATAACATTTCGTGATATTTTTTGGGAAATTTTAAATCGTCGACGTGAACAAAACGATATTATAAAAGCCATAATTTTTGATTTATTTATTTCTTAGGCAAATGCAATTTT
Source organism: Glossina morsitans morsitans (assembly GCA_001077435.1). Taxonomy (NCBI): domain Eukaryota; kingdom Metazoa; phylum Arthropoda; class Insecta; order Diptera; family Glossinidae; genus Glossina; species Glossina morsitans. The sequence goes on along the minus strand of CCAG010015995.1, from coordinate 8,400 downwards.
TTTCGCGACTCCTCCTACTCCTTTTACTCTCTTTAATTATATATCTGTGTTTTAAAAATAAAATAATAAAAAAAAAACATGCGATGTCTATATACTTAATCCAAAGCCACGATGGTAGCTTAAGCTCTTAAGCTTTCCTATATTCAGTAAGTTTAACTCAATCAAGCATCAGCGGGTGCCATATAACACCATACTAACAAGATTGTAAAATATGCTCAATGTACACCCATTACAACTGATTTAATATAGCATGCGCTAAAGAATTCGCTGTCATGACTTAGTTTGAAATATTTTTTTTTTTTGTTTTTTAATTTTTACTCTTTTGCGTTTAAAACACTTTCGTTTGCTGGTTAACGCCATACATTCCTGGTTAAGCATGCAAACCACTTTTTCGCCTAGATAGACTTGACCTAATTGCGTGATAAAACTCAAAATTGAATATGAAATGAAGAAGTATTAATTAACTTTAATTAATTGCACGTTTTAAATTTAACAAATACTTCGAGAATATTAAAAAAAAAAAAGTATTCTTTAGCAGACCAGCAAGTACTTTATAAGGCTTCTATTAAATTTAACAGAATTACTGTAGTATTTCACTACATTTTACTTTACACTTTTAGAAGCCCGAGGCTTGTAGCACCTAATCAACAACAGAAGAATAGCAAAACACACGTACACCATAATACAATTATAATTTATATTTGCATTGCAACTTGGTATTGATTTAAATCATTCGCCTCGCACTCAACTGGAAATTTTAATCGACGAATACGATGCTGCTGATGATGACGATAATGTTGAACTTTTAACAATAAGAAAATTTGTTTCTCTTAAACCTCATTACCTTACAGTATGCTATTGGTTTCTGTTTAATATTTCACAATTTATGCTATTGGAACCATAGTAGAATTGCTATGGTTTCTTTTTCGTGATAATAATACAACCGACTGGAAATTTTATTTTTAATTATTATCGACTTTTAAAGAAAAGTTAATTTAAAATATTAAACTATTATGAATTTTCTTTCATTATATTATTATTTAGTGGGCAGCTCTTAATTAAGTTCATTTATTATTAAAAATATTTATAGAAAATTTTTTAATATTAAACAGATTATGAAAACTTTGTGTTGTAGCCAACAACCTGTGCGTAAACAAAAATTCCTATCAATTAAATTATTAGTGCTTTTAAATTATGTCAGGGATGCCAAACTTGTATAAACAATAATAAACCAAAGGCTAGAAAATAAAAGGGAGGTTATACAGGCAGCCCGGTAGTCATGTCGATATTGCACTGACAATAGAGTAAAGAAAATTTCAGAGAGATCGTTGACTCGTGAAAGCACTCTCTGCCGCTCTTATGTGTGTTATGAGAGTAAAGATCGAAAGAGGTCATTTTTATAGCGCATTGCTTGAGAGTCCTGTCCTAATAGCCAACGTTGCCAAATTTTACATCAATTTTTACTATATTGTTTTCGACTCTGAATATAGATCGTAAACAGAAAAATATAGTAAAAATTCCAATAATTGAATTTTCAAATGTAGGAATACCAGAATCAGTGGCCGGCCAGATGGAGGAATTTTAAAAATTGTTTGGATTCTCTGCTTGCTATGTACATTATTTTCGAGCCAATTAGTTGGTAGCAAGCATAGTAATAGCATCCTCCCACAATTTTTCATTCTTTGCGGTACTAATTGCCGGACTTCTTCATTAAAAGGCTTTTGTTTGGATTACATTGATTTGGAACACATTCAGGTTATTATGAGGGACTAAGGGAGATAGCATAGAACTTGAGTTTTTTTTCATTTATTTGAATTATTTTTGGCTGCGCATAGATTATAGTCTGACACGATCTAAGTTTGGCTGTCCGTCTTTAAATCTGATGTATGTGCATATATGTGGACTATACGTTGACCAAAAGAAAATAATACAAACAGACAAACAGGCGGACTGATAGACAGGCAGACAGGCAAGTTTAAATCGATTCATAAAGTATGTGTTTTTTGATTGCATTCGTATGTCACTTGCAATCAAGGAATTGATGAACAATAGGTCCATTCGATTACGATACTTTGCCTACTAGACTACGTTTGCGATCACACCGAGTTAAGACCAGATGCGTAAGTGAATTACTTATTGCTTCTTTTTCTGATCGATTGCTGACAAGTGTCTTAACAATTTCAAATAAACTCTTCCTCTACGTGAATATCTGGACAACATATTTTTCGCATATTGTGTGGATTTCTTTACTATGTAAGTTATATTAATTTGCATTAAAGTAGACTTCCAACATTTTGATGGATATATTTGATGTTCCCATTTGCAGTTCGCAGAACCGAAATTGCGTTATCATCGGTGTTTGGACGATTACATCCGTTAACTTAGTTCACTAATTAGCTAGAAACGTTTACCTTCGAAAAGCAAATATTCATGGAACTAAAGATTCGTAAACTGTTTATGGTTCATGTCGTAGCTCTAATAGTTTTTTAAGGCTACTATGAAAAGAAACGCATTGTGTCCACATCATCACTCTGTGAGGAACGTGAAAATGAAAAGGATGCCCCGGTTTTAATTGTTTCTGACTCAAAATACCATGACTGATCGGCGTCGCGGCAATAGAATTCTTAACAACTGTTTGTAGAAATGTTTTCACTGTGCTTGCACAAGCTAAGCAGTCATTCTAAAATGTTTAACTTACAATAAACAGGTGGAAGAGGGAGTAAAAATAGTTCTCTCTCCTTCCTTCCTCCCTTCTTCCTAGTAACAGAGTGGAAGAGTCGATCTGTGCTAAACGTTTACTAACTTGCAGTGTTTTTTGTTTTTTTTCCATTACGAATAACACATCGATCAATAACTCCCGAGACTCTCGCGATTGATAAATAAATCAATAAATACCATCTGTAACAATAAAGTGCATCTTAAGGATCATCAAACGATGTCTCCAATGGTTTTCGTGGCTCTTGCTAGTTTAGTTTCAAAAAAATTAGATTTGGAAAAATTAGGGTTGCGTGGGTTTCAGCATTTTTCTTGCATAGTGTTACGGCAGCTCCTCTCCATCGAAAGAAAAACTTGCCAATGGATTGAAGGTCGTATAGACGATACTGAACACAGCGGAAGTGGCTACATCAGCAACGTCACGAATATTATTCTTATGGTAAACTTACAACAGATAGCTGATAGCTCTATGATATCAAGAGGCAGTGCGATCAGTGTTTTTAATGAATATTTGGGCATGTTCTCCAAAATAACTACCGCGATCACTTATGGTGCCACATGTCGATAGCTACAATTGCGTGGATTGTAGTTGGTATTGTTACCCCATCCGTCGTGTTCCCCAGGTATTGCTCCAAGCATATGAAAATGTCAAAAGCGTTCTCTAGGGAAATGCGATTTGAAACGTCTTCTCAAGGTCAACATTGATGAAAAAAGTTGAATTTTTTTCTTACTTACTCCGGGAAATTATTGATCGATTTATTAGGTATCAAGCTTACAAACTGTAATTGCTCTAGCGAATGCAACGAACCATAACGTTCATGTATGATTGACAGTGATTTAACATTTTCCTTTTTGTGTCTATGCAAGTCGTCGTTCATTCTGTTGTTGCTTTTATTTCTGTTACTGCTATAACTATGTTTAAACCTTAAGGTGGTGAACTATAAAAGCATTGAAAATGATTGAAGAGAGAGTTAAATGTGCGTGCAATAATTGAAGTAAATGATGGATAGCATTAAACGGAGCACTCTTTAATATCATGCAAATCTATAAGTTGGCTTTCAATCTCAATTAATTAATTTGTTCGAATTATATATAAGAATGAGTTCAACTAATAGGTTGATCTATGTTTTCATTGCCCCTTATCATCATATAATACGTAAGCCATAACGATAATTTCAATTTTTAAACAATGCGGCTGCAATGTAGTTTTGAAGACTGAAGCTTAAATGTTTATTGAACAATGAACTCTAATACGTAAGCTATACTAAAAATCGCAACTAGATGCGTGTTCAAAGTGAAAGAAATCCGATTGATTATCGCCATCAATGTTAACAAAAAAAATTAATGGATTCCGCGGCATTCTCCGAAGGAGAAGACCTTCTACGAACATCACTCTACATTACCTCATTATTTCGGATCAATGGATTTGGGTTGATAAATATTCTTCAGACTCCAAATCAACCTTTTTTTTCTAAGATATTTTCTTTCGATTTTTGGAAAATTTCGGGATATGACTAAAAATTCTTAGCGCGAAAGAAATGAGTATAAAACTGATATTCATCTATATACAAATCAAATTTCAGGCTTGCGGCGATTCTCGTATTTCATTCTTTGTAGACGCGTTCGTTTTGCGATTAATCGCGTATTCTCTTACATTCAATTTGTTATATAAATATGATAATAGTATCCATCACAAACGCTCAGGGATCACAGTAGTCAAGTACAAGTCCTTCGTTGCCGACATATATATATATATATACATATATGTACATGTACGTCAATATTACCGTGATTTTCAGGCATGATGCTGGCGTTGAATACAAAATTCTAAATTAAACCAAATAGAGCTTAAAAAACAAGAGAGGAAGCAAACCTAACGTAATCTCCACAAAAACAAAAACAAATATTTATACAAAAATAAACATAAATGAAAAATTCATATTATTTCGCATGAAAGTGTTAAAGTCATGAACAATTTATTCAAATTTATACGAAACTATTTACATAACACAAAAAAAAAAAAAAAACAAATATTTTCAGTTTCCAAATAATGAAGTTTCAGCAAAGCCAATATAAAAATACTGCAATCAGAATGCGGTGCATTCTAGCACACGACAGGTAGCATCGGCCTCATGTGGACACACATGAATAGAAATCTATATTCGTTTTCAAACCCACGTTTCTTTCGTAAAAATGGCCCGATTCAATTCGTTTTTAAAAGGATTCGTTCATGGATCAAATGTAAAGGTATAACAAATTTCATTAAAATATGTCGAAAATTGCAATCTGAAGGACAGACTTCACGACTATATTTATATATATATTATATATATATATGAAATGGGTATTTGACAAAAAGTTGGCATCACTTTCGTTGCCAGCAAGCGATTCTCAATCGAGTTTTGTGTTGCGTACGTCCCTCTGTACAATGGCTTATTCACATTGTGTAGAGTCAACATATATATATATATATATATGGAGTGTCGTTCGCCCTCTCGCACGATAGACAAACAATAATTTGTCATGCAAAGCAGAAAAATGTTAGTCCACAATCATCGGGCAAATAATTTTAGTAAAGTTTTATCCTTATACTGAGTTAATGCCTAGAGGTATATAGAAACTCGTTACATCAAAACTACAGGAGAAGCACGCGCAAATGCTTTACAATTTTTGTGCTGGATATGAGAGCCTAGTTGGCTGATAGTCTATTTGCAAGCATTATGTTAAAGGCTTACCTCACAATATTTCTCGATATTAACAACAGGATTAAATAAATATATTATCGCGATTATGTTTACTATCGGTTGTAAAATCGGTTATAGATTATATCATGTTCAACTCTTGACACTATTTGACTAAATTTGATTTTTAGATTTATGTTCTCCGCAATTCATTTACATTTTTCGTTTCTTTCTCTCTCTCTTTTTTTATTTATATCAGAAAAATCTGGTTCTGATTGACTTTTCTTTCATTTTTTTGTTATGCTTCACATTAACAGCTTAGTCAGACTTTATAAATTCAATTTTGTAACTGAACATATGAATAACAACAAGCAGTTTTCATGGATTACCGAAACACAGATGAAGATTAAATACATTGCAAGGTACACTATAGTTCACAGATGTATAAAAATCTTTTCATAAATCATTTAAAGGAATCACTATTTGCGTGCCCAACTTAAGTTGATAGTTGCGATAAGTCGTTCGATGTTCTTACTGCCTTTTGTAATGTTGTTCGCCATATATGCTCGTTATATCTTTTGAACGCCTCTGCTATCACTTGTTGTTAGCACACACATACACACACACACGCAAAACTTGTCAGGTGTTTTGTTTTTGTCGTTTCCCTTCGACAAACGTTTGTCACACACGCATTACTCGCTAGAGACTTTGTTGTCAGCGAAGCAACACGACATCAAAAAACTTTACAAGATGCTAATTAACAGCGACAACGCCAATAGCATCGGCGGTAGTAATAGCAATAGCAATAATGGCGTAAAACATTATAAAAGGATTATTAGTGTTAGTACTTTGCCTACGTATTCTATAGATGACGTTTTCGTTTATAGAGGAGGAAAAAAAAATTCCACAAAAAAATGCATTAGCATAATGACGTTCCTCAAAGGTATTAAAAACAGATATAAATAGAAGAAAAGACAGCAATGTTGTTGTTGCTTATCCTTCAAATCGACAGATATTCGGACAGTTGCTGTATTTGTTTGTTATGATTCTCCTCAATAAATTGCCTGCTTTCGTACTTATCTTATATGCATTTTTATATTTAAAGAGCTTAGCATATTTTTATAGTGTCCTATGACTTAAATCTCTTGGAGGATGTTGTGGTTTTGTTTTGAAACGAAAAATGAAAGTGAAAATTATGTCAGCGCAAATCGTGTGGCACGAATGAAAATTCCCGCAAGATGATAATGAAGGCTCAAGTGAAATATTTTTCCCTTCGTGGTTTTTTCCCTTTTTGTTTAATCTGTAAGGCACATTTAATGATAACAGAGTAGAGGCTTGAAGAGATTTTTAACTGAAATTTCGAGCAAATTGACAAATCACTGCTTGTTATAAGTTAAAGGTTTTTCAAGAGGAGAAGGACAAAGTTTATGTAGTGCTCCTATGCACAATTACGCAGAGAAATTCTCATAATTGCCTTTCTGCTCATACCAAGCACATAGAGTGCACATAGTAAAAGCTATAACTTAAATTGTAGGGTAATCCTGTATATGGGATTCTTATCAAATGGGAAGACAAAACATACAAGATTTAATCCAAGTCAGTATGCATGTATAAAGAAATATAAAAAATTCAATCAGCTGTTCTATGTACATACATTATACGCTTAGCCAGATAATTCTTCGTTTCTATATATGTGTATAAATACATATATATATATATTTAGTTTAGTTTAGCTTTAAGTTTTAGTGTAGAAATTAACGCTTTATGTCTAACACCTAACTGGAGTTGTCATTATTGTTACGATTACATATGCTGTCATTATAGATATATAGGAATGAGAAATTCCCAGGAAGGGATTTACATTACAAATGAAGCAGTAAAACTTGGACGCAACTTAAAGCACTGAGTCAGTAAGGATAAATGTAGGAATCAATTAGACTCCAATGTTTTGTTATTAGACTTTTTTGAAGCTTTCGGTTAGTCAATAATCTTCCCTTTGCTTGTTGCTAAACTCCGCTAAGAAAGAAATGAAAACTGTTTGATATTCACATACAAGCTCTATAGCGATTATCAGGGCCTATTGTAGTTTCAACACTTAAAGTTTACGTACGCCGTTCACCAATAGGATTCAGTTTTTTAATAAAACAAAAGTGGAAGATTTATTAAAATCATTAATAACACTGTGTCAAGCTAAGGCAGAGGGATTACTTTCTAGAAGAGAAAAAATCTTTATGGGTAAGTTTTCAGTACCAACACTCGATCCAGGACATGTTCACATATTACAATTGTCAGATGTGAACGAAGGATTGACGAACGAAAATGGAAAACCCGCAGGGCAGATGAACACACGATTGTACATGAACGCGGCCAACTAATAATGCATCATAAGACAATCAAGGTGTCTTCTGTCATAATATGGTTGCATGATAAGAATCCTTGAAGAATTTGAACAGTCATCGGCGGTGTATATGGCAATTAGTTAGAAATTTTGAATAGTCTTAGGGCACCAAAATTGTAAGCATCCGAGTCTAAAATTTATGATAATTTGAAAACTCCTTTTATACTAAAACTAAAGCATATAAGCGTTTTAAGTCATCTAGTCTAAGTCTAAGAAATTTTTATTTCCTTTTTAATATATTTATGATTTCGATTTTTCTAAAGTCATTCACACCGTCAATGAACCAAATTCCTTAACTATTAGATTACAATAACGTAAATAAAATTGTTGCGTATGTTTTTACTCTCTCAAGAGTCTCAAATTATACCACAAAACGCAGTGCTCTAAGGCGACTCTTGCACTCTTATCGCTTATTTCACATCCACAATAAATGTACGAAATTACAATGGAAAATCGAATTGAAGGCGCATTATAGAACCCGGTTCCATAAACAATATTATGTTGGAGTCCATCCGTAATGTACTTTCGAGTTTATTATAAATCTCTCCTCCGCTTAGTGCACCAATACACGAATTATATGGAATTTGTTTTTTAATTCGATGAAGA